>VWZS01000157.1:1813557-1892840 GCA_013397075.1 Rhabdornis inornatus
AAACTATCTCTCACTCCTTGAGTCTGCTCATAATTTCCAGTAATTTTATGAGCAAAAATTTTGCTCATAACTCCAAAACAGCTTCAACATTCATTAATTCAGTTTCCACTGCATCTCTCTCACACAGATTAGTAGTTTAGCAAAGACTGAAAGCATTTATTCTATTATTATGTCTGATATCCAGCAAGAAACTCTGATCAAGAATCAGGCTGCAAGTATCTTAGATACAGTGAAAAAACCACACCAAAACTGCCAAGGAGTCCCTACCCTAGAGATATTCAAGCAGTGTACTGTCAGTCATTACCTTCCTCCCAATGTAGGAGAAATAAAATTACTTTCCACCCCTAGTGAAAAAAATACAGCAAAAGTATTTTCCTTCATGGAAGCTACTGATTTATTCTAGTTGGATAATTGGTCCCAAGAGTCATGATCAGAAACTGAAACAATTCCTGTGTCTTATTAAGTGTATTAGTTTAGCAAACTTGCAGTACAGTTGTAAAAAATTACCTTGTCTTCTCATATAAGCTACTTTCCCACTCAGTACCCCAATAACTGATGACAATTAAAAAACCCCTAAACCAATCTTTATTCCTATTTTATTTGTCTTTAAAGAAAAAAGAAGGTAGACCTTGTTATATGCATTCAGTATCAGAAAAAAAATTCCTTTTAATTTAATCGGCAACTCTAATTTGGACCTGGAAAACTTACAGAAAATACTTGCATGAAAGTTTTGAATGTCCTTACAGGAAAGGAAATGGCAAATAATTGCATCTTGAGCATCTATTATTTATTAGACCATTATAAGCATAACAAACCCAAAAAGAGAGCCAGAACTGTCCTTTTGCATGTGAGTGCCTTAGCCAGAACTTCATGAGTAATTTATAAGCATACACTAAAGTTTCTTTTTAGGTTAAAATTATTATATCATTAAAAATTTGCTGCACTGGAGAAAAAAAAGTTTCCCCTTTCCTGATTTTTTCATCTCAGTTACTCTTGGATTCTTGATTGTTCAGTGGCTGGGTTTGCACACGCATTTATCCAAATGATTATTTTTAATGAAATGCTATTGTCCTCAGATGTGGGGCATTCATCTTTAAAACTTATAAACACCATCCTGATCTCAGGACAATCTTCTAACTATTTATCTCCTATACAAAAAGATCAGTATCACTACAGTCTGAAAAAAAATTAGAAGTGTCTTGCAGAGGACAACTGGCTTCCCACAAATTCTAGAACATAACAGACCTTATGTGAGAAAGAATTTAATATGTTCTTAGACCACAGTTCTTCTAAGCATAGGTATTAAAACATGATACAGACAGCTGTCTGAAGATCTAGGCAAGACTTCTGGAAACAGAACCAAGGGGTACTTAGGTTCCTAAGTCTGTGTGTAAATTAATTTTACAAATCAATATTTGTTCACACATCACAAAAAGAGGAAAAATAGCAGTTACTTTTGAAGAATTCCTTTGAGATTCAGCCACAACTAAAACGACCAGCAATCAAGTGCTGCTGAATTTATGTATGCTGGAAATTGTGTTCACAGAAAATCAAGACTATTAACTGAGAAGATAAAGCAAAAATTACCTGAAGCTCACTTTCTATTGCAATATCTCTTTTATAGACTCAGATTGTGAAATGGCTTGTCAGGTCATGACAACAATGAATTGACTAAAATGTTACAGCTTGGTAATTTTCAACTTCAGACTCTACACAAAGTTTTCAAACATTGAGCATTTATCTTGTGATTTTTTGCAATGTAGTGACTTTAATGATTGAGCTGGTTGAGCTATTCAAGTTTAGTCAAGACATGGAAGCTTAAGTCCTCTATGACTTCACAATGAAAGAAAAAACCCAACAAAAATTTTTATTTTGCTTCTCATGTGAGTTATGATACCACTTTAAAAAAAAATTAAAACTGAGATGAAATTATGTGTCGCTCTTAAAAGAAAACCTACCATAGCAGAGTTTGAACTTTTAAGTTAAGAAAATGGCATATTTTCAGAAGACACTTTCTGTGCAAAGACAAAGAAATAGGAGAGATTTTTCCAACCGTAGTGTTTAAGCTCCCATTCTACAGATATAAGTTTGCTTGCTTTCTGTTATCTGCAAATCTTGTGCAAAATGCAATTTTTTAACAGCAGTATCATCATATAATAAAATTTGGATTCTAATTTTTTTGCTTCAGTAAAAATCTCAGCTCTGTAAGACAATTAAATTGGAATGATTGACCAGGCCCATTTCTCATCTAACACATAGAATGTATCCTACATGCCTTTAGTTCCTTTTGTTATTTTCTCCTTTGACTTATTGATAAAATAACATCCCTTCTTTCTCCTTCTACTTATTTTCCAAAACATTTTTACATATTTTTATCCAGAACTGTTTGCCAGATTTATGTTGATGATTGTTACTTACTTTTTGGTGTTTCTGAGTACATGGATACTGTATTTTTTAAGGTCAATATAGGATTAAAATTATATTTTTTTTGTCTTAGTATTACAAAATCTTGTATCAACCATATGTGTTAGTTTTCCCTTGTTGAAAACAGTCAAATAAAGGACTGTTTCTTTATAACTATCCGCTACAGTAAAATCAACCCCTTAAATGTAAGCCTCTGTATTGATTAAAATATCAGAAGGTGATACACAGAGCCTACACTTCTTAACTGCAGTTAATACTGTCCTAAATGCATTTGAGTATTGGTGCTCAAATTGTATTGCTCTCAGTCACATATTTCATTACCACTGAAAATTTCAGACAAAATTACATTCTTCTTATGACTAGTGATAAGCCCATAAATCCAAGCTCACCTACTGATAATGGTGGAAGGTTATTATTTTATCTTTCTTTATGATTAACCTTTTTGTCTTTAAAACTAAAGGTATGCCTCCAGAGACTGGAGGACAGCTGTGATAACAGAATTGAGGGGAAGAGAGTTTCACTTTTGATTCTGCTATAGCTTGTGTGTAGTGTTCAAATGTGCAAGTTGCAGTGCCTGATATTCCACCCTAGCAGGAGACTCTACTGCTTCTCAAAGGTGTCTTTGATACTGACAGTGAATCATTGTCACAGTTCAGCTCAATAGCAGCCATGAAATAGTGGGAACCATTTCACTGATTGTTAATATATGAATATCTCTAGAAGTAAGCAACAGTTTATGTAATATCAGCTGTTAAACAATGAAGACTTAGACAATATTAATTAGAGACTAATAAATTTCATCCACCCCTAACTGAAAATGCTTTATCTTTTGTTCAGTTAAAGAACTGTAATGATGACAGATAATTTACACATTATTTCACTGTTTTCCCTTCTGTTAGCAAATTATTCAGATAAGCTGTAATAACAGGAAAGATTAAAATGTTTTGAAAATGAAATGAGTTGAAGTTTTGACTGTCTATAAATGTTTGTGCTTTCCTGTTATATCACCTGAAGCTACATTAAAAGTAAGAATGAGGCCAATAAAACGTGCAATCTTGACAGAAATAACCTACCTGTTGAATTATATTTGTTAGCTTTCCATAGTTTCTTAGGTTTTTGTAAGCTAAAAAAACAAAGATTGTAATAGCACTGTTGTTGAAAGAACTTCATACTATATCCCTGCTTAGTGAGTGTTCATGATATTTTGCTGACAATCAGGAGTGAAGAGTAAAGCTTCATAACATCGACATCAATATCTTACCATTTGTTCTCCCCACGTCTGATCATTAAAGACAACAGACAAGCAGCAAGGGTGCAGTGGTTTGGGGGTTTTGTAGGTGTTTTATTCAGCTTTCAGTCACAAATATCAAGAGTCTGTGATCAAAAACTTATTAACTTTCTTGGTTTGTGATTAAAGTGCTCTTTCATGTGGCCATATTCCCTTATGCCTGTCACTTCTGTTGTATTTATATACTACAGAAAAATTATTAAAATTCATACATAAGTGCCTTAACTTTGGTAAGTCTGACCGGGAAAACTACAGTGTAGGATTAAGTTTTCTCTTGCCAGCTTTCTCTTGCTGCATGAACAATTGATATTTTATTCCTTTCTCATATGACTTTGCTGTCAACATTATTCCTCCTGAGAAAATCCTCTAAAAATCAGCAAAAATATATTCCAAAAATTCAAAAATATATTCAGAGAAATATATTCAAAGAGTTGGTCAGAACTTTGATGTCGATCAGAATCTTTTCTTCAGGCTCTCCCCTTTCTCATCGTTCTACAATGTTTTATTTCTGGAAGAAAGCTTTGTTCTCATCACAGTTGAAGTCAATTTGTCTTAATGTTTGTTTTTGTTAACAGTTTTCTCTAGCAAGCTGACTGGCTTTAGTATATACACAAAAAGCCTAGTGGAGGTCTTCTTTCATGTTTTAGAGCCCTCAAATTTCATGCATGTTAGACAGAAATGCAGAGGCCAAAACTTTTCAACAAATGATGGCTTGCAGTGCAGAAATCTTTTATATCCTTCTAAAGTGGCTGAGAATGTCAAGATCATATTCTTAAAAAAGTGAATTGTACTTGCCCTGAACCTCTGAAAAGTATGATGTACATTTTTAAGCATACCAAGACACATTTTATTGGCATTTACAACTATTATAGATTTGATAGGTGAAATTTTATTAAGCCATCCGCATCCACTGTATACATAAATGTGACAGTTTCAAGTTTCCATGTACTTCCTTCCTTATGTTTTCTGTTTAATTTCTTATTATATTTTTTATGCATATTTTCAGAGGAGTATTTTTGTTAAACAGCAACATGAAGTCATTCTCTTCTGTATATATTTTACTGCTGATAATGTTTGTTTCCTTATACTGTGTCAGACTTGCTGAAACCAATCTCAAAGTGCCAGGGATGATAAAAAATCAGAAAAGGATCAGAAAATAAAATCTTGACAAGCAGTAACCCTAAATCCTGGGGTTTATTTTCTTCCAAGTGTCTCTGAAAAATGGTAGTTTCAGAACAGAAAATGTGGTCTGAGAGGTAATAAATTGTATTTCTTCTGTTACACATGCAGATAGCCACATTGGGCTTTACCCAATCCAGCTCCAGCCATCTAAAGCATAAATTTTAAGTTATGTTATCAAGCTGATTTGACATAGGAAGTTATAGAAGATTTAACTTTCCATACAATTAGATTAGTTATCTGTTGGAAGCACCAATCTATATTGACTAGGAAGAAAACCTGAATAACCTGCCTTATACTCTAAAGTCTTCTCTTAGAGAGCTGTAGTAATAGTAAATACTTATTTGTGGAGAGACCATAAGTAGTATAGCTGTACTAAAATCAATGGAGCTATCTGATTTTACAGCAGCTGTAGAAAAATCTTCTTCCTCCTAATTTTTTCATGCATTCAGTCCTGTTATAATAGTAAACTGGAGCAAAGTACACTCTAAATTATAAACTGCAGTTGATAAGAAAGAATGAAAAGATATTTTGGGAGATATTACTAAAGAATATGTAAATATAAAAATTAGAAAAATTTAGAAATATTCAGTAGCAAGTCTTCATATGTAAAGCTTGTAAATTGCTTACAGGTAACACAGTTAAATTTTTCTCATATTTCAAATGGATAAAATAGAATAAAATAGAGAAGAACAGTACCATACCATTTGGTTTCTTTGGGCCTCCATCCAACTGCCTCCTTCTTCCCAGTTTGATTTCTGTGCAAGCTATCTGAGATTATTTTCAAGCACATAAAGTTGTGGTGTTTGAGATGCTAAAATTTTATTGATATTTTTCAGAAGTAAAGTGTAATTTTAAAATTACTTTTTCTTCTGGTTCTGACCAGGAAGGGGTAAACTTTCTTTACAGCAGACCATATGGTGCTGTGTTTTGGACCTTTGGAATGTTGCTAACACGTCAATGTTTTGGTCATTGATAAAGAATTCTTGTGTCAAAGTTTTCTCTTTCCCTCTCTGCAACTCTGTTTCCTGAGTGAACAGAACTGAGGGTGTTTTTTCGTTTCAGCCAAGACAGAGATTATTTTCTCACAATTACCATGAGGGGAGAGGAGCTTGAAGGTGTGTGGGCATGTATAGGGTGTTATTCTCTACCATGTCCCTTTCTCACCAGAAGAGGTGGGGGGAAGGGGCTTCATGGACTTCAATTTCTAACTGGTTTTAAACCACAACATGACAGTCAAGCAGCTGATAGAGGACACAGATGGGAAAGTTGACACAAATGGGATAAAGCAGCAGTCCATATCACAAGGTGTGATATTTAGCAATAAAAACTGTATATAAAGGAAGGTTGTTTTCTTCCAAAGGGAAATTACTTAGAGGCTGTCTGGGCATCACTTTGCTTGTGGGAGGTGCTGAGTGATTTTTATGGTTGTTTTTTTGCATTACTTGTTTTGTTTTTGTGGGTTTTTTCTTCTTTCCTCCACTTAGTAATCTGTATTTATTTTGATCCATAAGCTTTTCTGCATTTGCTCTTTCTATTCTCACTACCACCCTACTGATGGTGAGGAGAGTGAGCAAGAAGTTGTGAGGCTGCTCAGTTGCTTACTGTGGTCAACTCACGCCACTTCCAAAATCAGTTTGTTCATTCAGTGGTTTATGTCTTAGTTGAATCTCTTTAGGAACTGAGTTCAAAGGCTGTCATCACTACTCAAAGAATGCACTGAAAATTAGTTCATCAAAATAAATGCAATTAAAAAAAAAATACATATAAGTGAGAGAAGAAATAAAAAAACCCCCATAGTTATGATTTAGTCTGTCTAAAGTTTTGAGTCTGAAAACAGAATTTGGGAAATTTAACTCTAACATAATTTTTCCTTCCTAAGAAACAAAAAGACAAAATCAAGATATGAAGTCACTATAAAACAAAGAGTTTCTGTAACACTCCCAGTATTTCTTAAGGGTTCTGTCTTTTCTCCATGAAGAAATTATTTTCTTGATAAACTCTACTAGTTTGTGTCCCAAAAAGAATGTCAGTGTCTGCATTCAAGCCAGAGATCTCCAGAGGTCCCTTTCATCCAAGCCATTCTGTGATTCTATTATATAATTAAATAGAAGATAGAGATCAATTTTTAGCATAAAGAACACAATTCATCACAATATTTTAATGCACTTCCATGACATTTATTCAAAGTTCTGTCTTTGAAATACTGGGACAACTTGCAGCTTTTGAATTTGGAACTATTACTAACCTAGCTGAGAAGAGGAAATTAGAAAAGTGGCAGATTTAAGGTATTAAAGATTTTCCTAAGTGACTGTAAGTTTTTAAAATATTTGGGGGTAATCTTAAGAAGCATGACTTGATGCAGGTTGAAGGATTAATAGTTATTTCATGTCATGTGGTTATTATAAGTACATATATATTACTTAGATCCTGGCTCTGATTCCATAATGTGCTTAATATTCTGGCTGCTCCTGCTGAAGTCATATATATTTCTGCAATCTTGAGGTCAAATTAAAATAAAGGTCCTCAGGATATAAACATGAAAAATACCTGAAATTAGCTCATCACATTTAGAATTAACAAAGTTATACAACTTCTAAATTAATCTATTAAATATAAAGCATCTGCTTGTGTAAGGCTGAGCCATCCACTAACAGATTTGATTCCATTCATCACTGTCAAAGTGAGCTACTTTTGCTTGCAGACCCTAGAGAGCTACCCCTGTTTTTCCAGCTGTGCTAACATTAGTGATTTAACCAGGATCCAAGTAGCTCTTTACCTGGAGCCTTTTGTTTTCTCCTCAGGATTCAGCCTTTTTCCAAAGTTATTTTTAATTCAGACAGCTGTTTAGTCACAAAAAGAGCAGTGTCAAGCACAGAATAACAAGCTGTGTGTAGAGGCAGAAGCTCAGCCATAGCACCAGGCTAAGTTGCCTTCAAGGCTTTCCAGTTGGAGCTGACAAGCACCTGGCTAGTGACAGGCTGGTCTGTAACACTGCATGAGCTCGTTTGTTTCTGTTTGCAAATTACCATGTAAACACGGGTAAAGTAAAACAGAGCAAATTGTTGTTGCATCTTCTCTGTCAGATTTAGTCTCTCTACGGATTCACTGTGCTGATAAATAAACAGAAACTTTTAAGATTCTCACAAAACAAATAAATGCTCAGTCCTACAACACTTTTCCCGATCTCCTTCAAAAAGGCAGTACCCTCGGATAGCAGAATTCCAAACCCACAGTTTACAGTGTCTTTTGTAATTGCTAGAACTTCAATTATGAATATAAAATAAGTTCTGTTTCCCTTTAGATGGATACAAAGACATATGAGAATGGATTCAAACTAAAAGAGAATACGTTTAGATTAGATATTAGTAAAAAAAAAAAAAAATCTTTGCCATCTAAGTGGTGAGGCACTGGAACAGGTTGCCTGAGAAGTTCTCTGTCCCTTCCCTGGAGGTGTTCAAGGCCAGACTGGAGGGAGGCCTCAGCAGTCTGGTCTAGTAAAAGGTGCCCCTTCCCACGGCAGGAGAGTTGGACTGAGATGATGTTGAAGGTCCCTTCCAACCCAAATCATTCTGTGATTTTATGAATATAAGAAAAAACCTCCCTGTTTGCAATCTGCTTTTCTGTGATATGGGGAAATGTTAAGTCCCATAAGTCACTTGTGATTCTGGTCCTGATTCAATAAAGTTCCTAAACATACAATTTTTGTACTTTACTCAAATTAGATATTCATGTATTTTTTATTATTTTCTTTGTACTTTATAGAGCAGAAGTGCAGCTAACAGTGTACAGAAAAGAGAGTTCATGAGCTGCAGCGTTCATCATGTGGAGATCACAGTACGCAGGTGGCAAAGCTATCCTTTCCTATCCTTATCCTATCCTACCCATTTCTGAAAATTTATGTAGCTCGCATTGTTTCCTATAGGAGACTGAATTCCTTTGAATTGTTTCCGAAATGTAGTCTTTCCTAATTGTTCTTCATCTAAATATCCTACTTTAAGTACCAGCTATTAATTGCTTACCACAGCTAGTAAAGGTATGTATTTTGCCTCAAGTAGATCATGTAGAAGAAAAGCTTAAACAAATGTCACTTCTAAAAAGTAACATATTTTTGCAACTTCTGTTGCAGATAAAGACACAATCATGACAAAAGCAGTAAGTACGTCTGAACAGAAGAAGCAGGTAACTTCTAGCATGAGCCTTGACATCTATCACAGTATTAATACATATTTTAATCTAATTGATTCAAACTTCCATTTTAGAAAGACTTTCATCAAAACACGTTTCAATAGTGAATATAGGTATTTTGGGTGCTGTAAGCTTCAGATATATTTGACAGCCAAGTTGTGAGCCAACAGTTTTTGAATTCCTACATATTCATGAAACTGTATAAATACTTGAAAGCTATACATTGAAGCTAATAAAGAGTAAATAAACACCAACATTATGTATCTGTGATACACCCAGTATTTATTCAGATAGTAATTACTGCAAAATAAATAAATAAATATATAAAATCTTGACAAAGAATGTCTGCTCTGGGAAGAGAGAGGGAAGCTAAACATAACTCACATAAATGGGTCTTTTCTCTCCCTGTTCTATAAAGAAGGAGAGGCAACTGGATTGTATTTTCCAGTTATTTGGAAAAGTTGTGTTTGGGATTATCAGAAAGATTATGATAAAAATATTTGCCAGACACTTTTCTGTAACTCAGGGAGAAAGTATTATAACACTTAGTTATATATTTTCTTTCTCTATGTATGTCATTTTTTCATGGAACATTAGTTTTCCTATCTTGGTTTTTATTTACACTGCCCACCTAGCAATGCAAAAAATTATGCTTTTAGCTGAAGGTCACATTAACACTACACTAAACAAATTTTAGTGTTTTGTGCTTTAGCATTTTTTCATAAACTCTAATGCTAATATTTCAAATATTGCCATGTTCTGCTCCATAATTCTTAGTCTTCATATATGCAGGTGTGTCCATAAGAAACAAGCACCTTGCCTCAGTCACTGACCTCTTCATTCTGCTTTTCATTCTGGCTACATTGGGGTGCATGAAACCTTGAACTTACATGAGGAATTTATTCAAAGTTGTATATCATCCTCAAAGGAAGATGAAAGCAAATTTTACCTAGGTGAATTCTTTTTAAATCCACCATAGATTGTAAGGCTACTTTATTATTTTTTTTTTCTTCCCAATGTTCACTGTTTTTTTCCTATCATTAGCATATTTAGGTGATAATACTTTTGGGTTGGTTAGAACTCAGTACTTGTATTCCTTCTTTATGCAGCTGGTTTCATTTTGATACTCATAACAACAAATTATGTTAATTTCTTCTGTAACTTATCCCACTTAAATTAATTTTATTGTTCCATGTTGTGAACAGCAGGAGTGTGATCCCTCAGCTAGCAGAGACCAGGAAACAATAGTGTTATTTGAGTGCAAATGGTAATTCGTCTTTTCAGTTTTGTTTTACTTCATTTCATTTGGTTTGGATTTGTGGTTAAAGACAAACAATATTGTATTTTACTTACCAAGAAACGAGCTGATATATTGAAATAACCATTTTTAAAAGTATTTAGTGTCTTTTGTTTGCTGTAAACAAAACAGGACAATGACTTTAAGGATGTTGTTCATACTTATATTGCATCTCCACCAGAAGTGGGCAAATTGTACTCGTTCAAACATCCAATGAACTAACTAAGATCATGCCATTAAAATTGACAACATATTAACTCATAATGTCAGAATTTTTTATTGTGCCTCTGTTTCATTTTAAATGTCTCATCATTATCAATCCATTTGATATTCACAAATAATAATGTGTAATAGTGATCATTGCTAATTTGTTCAGAACTGTCATGGAAATTTCCACCAAAATCTCACCATAATTCCTATATATTAAAACATTTAAGCTTTATCCTTAGATAAGGATGTCTGATGTCATCGATGAGTGGAACAGTTTAGCTACAGAATGTCACTTCTGTTGTGATCTCTGAAAATATGCTATCACAGGCACCAAAATCTTCAGATGATGGCCATGAAATAATAAAAGTGTGATTTTTCTGCAGTCTTGCAGAATTTTCCTACTTTAACTCAGAAAGATATTTTTTTTAGCCTTTGATTGAAATAATATAATTATTTCTGATTTTATATGAGACAAAAATAGACCAGTATATTTACAACACAGGCACTGATAACTTTCAAGTTTGTTTCTATTATGTTAATGTAATAATAAGCTGATATTGGTAAACTGAAAATGTGTGGAGCTGCAGCAAAGCTTTTTTAGCACATTTCCTGATTACCCATGGGTGCAGGAGGGATTGTATTATTCACTGAAACCTTGGACTGGATTTTATTAGTATTTGATTCAGTAGGGTCTTATTTTGTAAATAGCTACACTGACTACACTGTTAAGAACATCTGCCCTTAAAGAGATCCAAAATTACATCATAGAATGTGAAACCACATTTCAGATTTAAAAACTGAGCCTTTATCAGTGGTGGTGCAACTGAGCACCATCGAGCTGCTCACTTACTGCCCTGGTGGGATGGGAAAGAGGATTGGAAAGGTAAAAGTGAGAAAACCCATGGGTTGAGAGAGACACAGTTTAACCACTAAAACAAAAGCTGCATGCAAAAGCAAAGCAAAAGAAAGAATTCATTCAATACTTCCCATGGGCAGGCAAGTGTTCAGGCATCCCCAGGAGAGCAGGGCTCCATGATGTATAATTGCTACTTGGCAAGATAAATGCCATCACTCTGAACCTTCCCCCTTTCTTCTTCACCCTGTTTTATAGACAGCGTGACACCATACAGTACGGGATACCCCTCTGGCCAGTTGGGGTCAGCTGTCCTGGCTGTGTACCCTCCTGCCTTTTGCTGAGCACCACCTGCTCACTGGTGAGGTGCAGCAAGAGGCAAAAAAGACCTTGAGTGTGTAGAAGCATTGCTCAGCAATAATCAAACTGTCTCCATTATCAACTCTGTTGAGCTGATACAAATCCAAAACACAGCCCTAGAGCAGCTACTATCAAGAAAATTAACTCTTTCCCAGCCAAAACCATCACAGTAATTTAATTGCTAAGCTGTACAATAATGCTTCTTTTTTATAGTAATTTATGTGCCAAACAGGCTTAAATTATTTTGCACTGCTTCAACATTGGGTGCTATGCTATCATTGAAAATAACTTACACATTAGTGAAAGATACATGTTTGAATGTGTTGAGAGATAAAAGATACTTGAACCTGTGAATTACACATCTTAGGCAAGGGTCCTGTGTACACAGGCGTGAATAAAGGTGAGTTTAACACTTCCAAGTATATAAAAACTCCAGCTGTTATTCTGGAAATGTTTTTGTTTCCAATACCATGATTTTTGCTAGCCCAAGGCATCTCAAAAGACACCAGGTATTAAATGAAGACACCTGAATTTTACTCTTTGAGTGGTATTTATTTGCAAAGATATAGGTATCTAATGTAATTTCAGTTTCTCTAAGATACTCCTTCTGGTCCTGAGCAGTAGCAAAATATGACAACGGGTAATTTCGTATATTCTGTGTCATTTTCCTAGCCTGGTGTCCTTGTCTTAGATATTCTGAGGCATCTGCCTGTGTTTAAGTAACTTCATAGAGCTGTAGATTTGCACTGGCCAAAATGAAGCTATGAAAGTGAATTTGAAAAACTTGCTCTCATTAAATGCTCACCTATATGCTCCTGTATTTAGATACCTACAACCTGGAGCTGAACTGTGCCATTGAGTCCGGATTTAAAATTATTCCATTCTGTTTTTTTCATTAATTTGAGCTGTATTTGAAAAATACAATGTAACACTACTTCTGAGTCTAAGACTGAATAATTTAGATCCTATTCAGTGGCATCCAACTCTTCCAAAAGCATGTCTTTATGATTTTGGACTCCCTTTTGGCAAGCTAGGTAAGTATGTGAAATAATCAAGTAGGGTAAAAGCCCAAATATTGGTACTTCTTAAATAAACTCCAGTAGTCCAAAGTCACCATGGGTTAATCTGTGTCACTGGAACAGAAGACAGCTATCTGACATTGCAATTCTGTGACAACTCATTGCTCCAAAATGCTCTCCAAACCTTTCGTGGCAGTGCCACATGCAAAAGCAATCAGCTGTGAGACCATGTAAGCATATCGGCTTTTTGAAAGGAGAAAAGGGAAGAAGGTACAGATCTCCTGATTCCAAAATTAATCACTGGATGTGTAGTGACCTTTGGAATCTCTTTGGTTCAGAGTATTGACAAGTCTTTTCTCTGTCACCTGAGGACCAGTTGGAGTAAGCAAGCCAGGCCTTGCTATCCCAGTTGATTTTCATCTCACAAAATCCATTCTCATAGGACTTACTGGTATGGTATTTTTAAATTTCATTTACCATTCTCATTTCATGTAATTTAATTTTTTCTTCCCCAATGCCATCATTGTCTGTGTATGAGTGTATATGCTCCACAGCTTCTTTGAAGAGGAAATTGCCTTTTAGCTTCTTAGTCTTGATATGATATCACATTTCTTTTCCTTGAAAAGTCTAGGGGCATACACTAAGGTAAAATGAATCCAATTACTGCTTCAACCTGCTCATTTTTTTTCTTGCCAGCATGCTTCTCCAAAACATTGTGCATATATTTCAGGCATTTCTAATTTATTAGATTTGCACTATTATTTGTGGTACCAGTCTGAACTTGTCAATGAATTTGATACAGGAGGGCAGCTGTGAGGAGTAAGTGGATTCTTACATTGTATTAGATGTTGTTTTTGCCTTCAGTGATGGAGTCCTTTGTCCTTAGAACCTAGTTTAAAACAGCTACAGTATTCTTCACCAAAAATAAAGTTATTAGGAATACAAGTAACTTCTATGTTAGAACACCAGAAAGCACATTTGGAAACGAATATCTAATTCTTTCTTGCATCACATATATTAAACAAAATTAATTTTAATGATCTCTAGTTATGAAAATGCTGTTACCACATTTAATTTGACACCTTGAGATCATTACTTTAAAAAAAATAACTAGAAGTCTGTTACTTAAATATTCTTTATTTCTTTATATTTAGTATTTCTTTATAGTAGGAATGAAAACATTCTTTCTTCCCTGCTCTTAGGGAAATTTTTGTGTGTTTTCAACATTTTTCAGTCATATTATCATGCCTTCTCCACAATTCCTTTCTATTAACGTCACCTGGTTCTTTCAATTTATTTAGTACATAATTTTTTTCCATGTCAGCTGTTATTAATAAAAAGACCAGCTCTAATTTCAGTTCCAAATTTCTAGATGCTTGTCATTTTTCAGAAGCAGTTTCTTTTTCCTTGATAAACCTTCAATATTTGCTCTAAGATTAATATTTTTAGTATTTTGAGTAAAATCAATATTGCCATTTTGACCACATGTATTTATTACATATATAGGATGCATAATAAATATCTAGAGAAATAGATAACTGAAAAGCCAGTATGTATCTAGCTATAATTACTGAAAATAGGCTTTGGCATTTTTTTCCTAGTGTATCTTTTGTATAGTTCAAGGCAAAGGTCCCTATCAATGTTATTTTAATTATCTAAATATTATGATATCTAAAGAAAACATGTCCAGTACTTTTCTTCCTTTTAAATACTTTAAACTATATCAATTTTTAATGTAGTAGGAAGATGCTTTATAACCAAAATATGTGTTTGAATATAATTTAGTATTGAAATAATATTTTTTCTTTCTTATTGAATACTGCAAAATTTTCAACCTGAGAAGGAATATATGATCACATTAAAAAAACAATGAAACCAAACAAAAATTTTAAATTTTTTTTCTGGAGGTGTTCTAAATAATTTTACTTTGATACAGCCTTTTTGAATAAACTATGATGTTACTGTTGCATATGAACAAAATGGTTACATGACTGAAATCAAGAGAACATTTCAATCATGCATACTCATTTCTAGTGGGAATAAAGTTAAAAAGAATTTATTTTCCTAATTTTATTAATTGTGAATCAGGCCTTTAACTGAGATAAAAGAGTCGGATATGTGCCATGAAACTAAAACAGCATAGTTAAAAACCAAAAACACCCCAACCAACTTATCAACTTTTTTCACATTAAGACATAGGTGGTGGCATTCATACTTATTTACAATTAGTTGCCAAAAGGAACCAGTGAACCATATGAAGGTCATGTTGAAATAAGGAGCTTGAACTGGCATCATAGTAGGTTTTTTTTAAATTTAATGTCTTTTCAGACAATAAACCTGATACTATTTTGTTATTATCCATGTAGAGAAAATTAGCAAAGTTCTGATAAAGTTTAGCCTTCAATGAATTATGCAAAATAAATCCTTCAGGGAAGAAAAGGCAGTTTCAAGAGTGAATAATTTTTCATTATTCTAGGCTAGGTGCATAGGCAAAGAAATCCTAAAAGAGTAGTTTGTTATTAAAAAAAACAAAAACAAAAACCAAAAACATTATAAGTAGGGGAAAATTTTAAAGTTTTACAGAATTAAATCTTATTGACATGCAAAAATTTATAGGAAAATTACCATCATATTTCAACTCAGCTTTTATCGGGCATTTAACTTGGGTGTTCAACCTCAAGGCCACTAAAAATTTCAGGTTTGTTTTTTTTTTAATAACAGTGAAAAAGTAGACCAACACACCTTTTTCTGCTATAATAAGAAGTGCATTCTTGACAAGAACTATTTTGTAGTTAAATTTACTGTTTCACAGTTGTTTATGTTTTATCAATATAAGAAGAAAATCTTTCCTATTGCAAACACTGTACAATACTAAACAATAGGTAATCTTAACACTTTTGGACATTAATTTCACATTTCCTGAGAGATGATCTAATTTGGTTAGTCAAATATGAGATTACAACATGTGATACTGCAGGCCTTTTTTTTACATGTTTTATAATTGTATAACAGAGAAAACCCTTCAGAAAGGAAAATATTGAAAACTTTAAAGCATTAGGGTAGATTGAAATGGATTTGAATGCTAATCAAGCTGATCTCAAAAGATAGATTTTTTTCCATTTCTTAATATCAAGATAATACTAAGTCTTTCAATGCCTAAAAGTCGGGGATTCAGCTGCTTTGATGCTTGAAGTTTTGTATTACGTGATGAAATATCTACAGTGGATTGAACTTGGTCGGCTGCCACATGCCCCCCAAGTACCTTTATAACTCCCTCTCCATTAACAGGACAAGGGGGAAAATACAACATGCAATAAGGAAGGCATTGTCTGTAGTGATAGTACAAGGAGTAATGGGTGCAAATTGGAAGAGGGGATATTTTTTAGAAAAACAGGAAGAAATTCTTTAATGTGAGGGTGTTGTGATATTCAAACAGGCTGCCCAGAGAGGTTGTGGATGCCCCAATACTGGCAGCGTTCAAGGCCAGGTTGGATAAGGCCTTGAGCAACCAGATCTAGTGAAGTGTGTTCCTATCATTAGAAAAAATACCTCTTCACCTCAGAAACACAGATCTCTCATAGAATCTCAAAGAAGAACAGCATTTGTAATATCTGTAATAAGATGGAACTTAGTCTTAAATAAGAAATAAAATTTTAAAAAAAAAAAAGGACATTTTCTTTTTCCTCTGCACTTTATTACTTACAACACTTGCTTTCTTATATCTTTATATTGTGAGATGATTTTTGTAATGCTGCAGACATTTAACATGCATTAGTTGTAACAGTCTATATTGTTACAAAGCAGAAACTGCAAATCACAACAAAACCATTAATGCAAAGTCTGGATCAAATGGCAGCAATAAATCATCTTCAAAAACATTTTTGTCACTTTTGTTCTTCAATTTTCATTAAGGCCATTGAAATTTTAAGTACAATCTTTTGCAAGTGAAATTTGTCTTTTGCCAAATTTTAACTTTTGAAGGTGATCAGACTTCCTGGAAATGTTAAACTGCACTACAGCTGAATTGACTGGTTTTTGAAGATTAATGGAAATCATAGACTATATGCAATTATTAGATTCTCTTCGGCTTAGACATGGAATATGATTGAAAATTTTAATTTGCTCAGTTTCTTTACTTCATCATTAGATAAGAATGTAACATGTAATCTTTTGAGTGTTCCATGGTAAGACCTAAACAGTGTTATATTTATGAATGTACTGTGCTTTTTCATTAACAAATTAATTATCACAGACTCAACGATTCAGAGAAGGGTTTGCATTGGAAGACACTTTAAAGATCATCCAGTTCCAATGCCTCTACTGTGGCTGGGGAGACTTACACTAGACCAAGTTACACAAATCCCCATTCAGTCTGGTCATGAACACCTCTAAAGATGGGGCATCCACAACTTCTCCGGGCAACCTGTTCCAGTGCCACTCCACTGTCACCATAATTAATTTCTTCCTTATATCTAATCTAAATGAGCCTCTGTCAGTTTAGGGCCATTCTCCCTTGCTGTTTCACTACATACTCTTGTGAAAAGTCCCTCTCCAGCCTTCTTTTAAGTCCCTTTTAGGTACTGGAAGTACCTTTCGGGAGCCACAGTAGAGCGGCTTCCAACCTGTGATCAAATTTGTGGCCCTCTTCTGGACTCATTCCAACAGGTCAATGCCTTGCTTGCACTGGGGGCTCAAGTGCTGTATGCAGCATTCCACAATGTTATTCTTATTTTGGAGAAGTTTAAGCAACATCTTGTAGTAAAAGACATTTAGTGTATGATGGTTCTGACCACGAACCAAACATTAAATGAAGGGAATACCCATAGTGTAACTGTGGCAATAGAATAATTTTTCTGAACACAATTGAATTTTCAGTCAGTGCATTGCTTTCAGCTAGGAGAAGAGCTGAAAAGTGCAGTTATAACGATGCATCACTTTTAAGATGACACAAAAAAGAAGTGTTGATGAACGGTGCCTTGGTGCCTGTTTGAGGCTTTTTCTTGGAAAATTAGAGACAAAACCAAAAAATGTCTTTGAATATTTTGTGCAGTATATTTAAATTCATTGGAAGAAAATTTCTGATGCAATTAGTACAGAGAGACAATGGTGACTTTGAACACATTTATCACATTTTTCCCAATGTACTTGTTTGTCAAACTTGTTCTAGATAAATATTGTCTAGATATGCTAAAAACACTTATTCATTAAATATTACTATCTTAATAATTTTTGTTACTTTTGGATCATTATAAGATTTTTTCATGAGAAATACTTGCTCAGCCTGTACACATATTTTCCTTATTCATTCATTCTAGAGAGTTGGATGACTAGAAACAAATGTGTAACAAAGAAAAAAAAGGAAAAAATCTTACTATATAATTTGTTTAGAAAAAAGGGAAAAAACAAAAGCAAAAACCCTAAAACAGAAGCCTTATCATTAAACATTTGCAGTTTTTAACTTTCCAACAATGTACAGGGAATATTCTTGATTATATACATACTATTGTATCTAGAAATATCATTAAGTTGTGAAGAAAAAATTCTGGCAGAAATCATGATTGAAATACTGAAATTCAGGAATCCTAACTGTTTATAAAACTGGAAAAATTTTAAAACAGAAAAATGTCTTTTGCTATTTCCTATGCTGAGAAATTGTCATAGTTATATTCCTGTTGAAGACAGGTTTTGGTCATCAAAAATACTTGAAAAACTCTTCATTATAACTTCCTGCATTTTCAAGACACATTTTAGTTTTCAATTGCTTTGCAATTCTCTGGGTGACTAGGATAAATGTCTAGTTCTTAGTTGTTAAAAATTATAATTCATTCTTTTTCTCTGATGGCAATATGCTATTAGTTTGCCATAGGTATATAAAACTTTTAGAGCCAAACACTTAAAATGGGAACTTAACTTATATCCTTTCCATGTAGATATATATTATTCAATTATGTTTTCATTTGTCAAGTATTTGTCTAATTTTTAAATGTTAATAGGTAATGCATTTTCTTATCATATCTGTTAAACAGTTTCAAAACAGAAACTCAGTAAACTCTTTATTTTTTGCAGAGAATGATGAGTGTCAACAAAGAGATGAGGTGTTCTGGAATTTAATGAATACCACTCCTTTTCTAATTTTTTAGGGACCTATAAAATATTCAAAAAGAAACTGTCCTCCCCTGTATTCCAAAGGAGACAAAATAATACCTAGATAATAGACAAAATTTTCCATTATTGTCTGAGACTTTGCAGAAAATTGAATAAGTGAAATAGTGCATAATTACAGGTCAAAAGCTATATGACATCCAAGGTCTCTAACTGCCTCAGACAATTCCAATTCCATTTCATTTTCAGGTTTCATCCCAGATTCTTGTGTATGTGATTTTACAAGAATAGCAGTATCCCTGTGGTTAGTTTTTTTTTGGATGATACTTGAAAGCACTCTCATTCTAAAATATGACAGGAAAAATGGCATCAAAGATTAGATGTCAAGTTTTACTCAGTGCTCACACAAAATATAGTCTCACTACAGTTCTATTTAAAACAATCAATAATAGATCATGTATCAGCAAATATAAAGATACGTATTTTTTCATTTTTGTTTTCCTATATGCAAATTAAATATTTAGTCCAAATAGCTGATGTTGCTTTCTACTCTTCTTTATTCATCTCAAATGGCTTTTACTCATATTTTACTCATGTTACCACTCTTAAAATATTCTGAACTCTTGATTTACAGAGTTGACTTGCAGCACCCTTTATGTCAACTAGTGAATGTGAGTTTCCATGGAACCAGAAATGGAAGATTCATAAACTCAAATGAACAGACAAAGGTCTGGATTCAGTTCAAATCACTACCCTATTACAGAAAAATTGGCTGCTGCTCACATAGTGCTGAATCCATCAACATCAGTGATCAGTACAATCTATGTGTCTTAAGTAGAGTCGAGGTCAGTCTCTCAAAGGAACACAAGCGCTTTTTGTCTTCCAAATGGCACATCTAGGAATGCTTGGACATCCAGTGAATGGTGCTTTGTAAGACTTAAAGGTCAAATTGGCGGTAAGTAGAAACTGTAACTGACTTTTACTGTAGGCAGTGCTTGAATTGCTGGTTGAGCCTGAGGTGGGTTTTGGATTCATTAGCAACCATTTCATCAGATAAGACTTGGCTAACTGTTAGCACTTTCAAATCCAAGACACCAGCACATTAATCTGGTCTATGAGGCTGCCTGCTCTGCACTGGTGAGGTCATACCCAGATTCACAGAGATGATTTAGTGAAGGCTAAGGGTGTTGGTACTGCTTAATGAAGAGAGGAGAGGAGAGGAGAGGAGAGGAGAGGAGATCTCATCAATGTATATAAATACCTGAATTGTCTTTGTTAGACACTTCAGCAAGTGTCTAACAGATGATGCTAAACTGTGACGAGTGGCTGAATATGACTCCTGAAAAAGTCAGATGAATCAGAAATTTATGGCATATTCACTTTCACATATCTTCAGGAACTTTGCTGGTAAGATAACTTTGTCTTGATAATCACAGGGACCATATGTGGTATAGGAGTCCCAGCAAAGGATACTGTTCACTGAGAGTAAGTTCACATGGCTTAGGCAATGCTGATGGTGAAGGATTTGTTTATCTGTTAAAGAGTAATCTTTATTGCAAAGCTGGTGTTGTGCCAACATCCATCTCCTTAAACAACATGTGCATGTCCAAGATGAAATTGAAAAGTATCTCAGAAATAGAAAATAAATGGTTCAGAGTAGAAAATAAGAGTCATTAATAGCACAACAATTCATATATTAATGACTGACTATTTGCAAAGCTGGAATGTGAAATCACTTTCAAAGAAATAAAACTCCTGATAGAGCTATAAACTGTAATTCTATGTTTAATAAACACCTATAATCAAGATAACGGAGGGATTTGACTTATGATGTGAGACATTCAGAACACAGGAAACTCTCCAAACAATATTTGTTCAACCCTAGCCACTGGTGTCTAACAGAACATTAAAAATTTGAAATCAAAAACTATTGAAGTACCAGGAATGATAACTACAGTTGAGCATATCCTGGGATGCATTTAAAATTATTTAACTTGTAATCTTTTGTTTCCCACTGTTAGCTAATTGCTGACCTTCTCTCTGGTTAAATTACACTTTTTACTTTTTCGTTAAGACTGTCTAGCTGTCTAGGCAACAAGATGCATCTAGATGAAACTAATATAGAAAAACATTCACTTCCAGCTATGATCAAAGTCATGTCCTGTTTTTGAGGAATATTAAATAGAACATTTCAGGATAAATTTAGAAAAACAAAGGTCTGGAATAAATTTCTTGCCAAGGTGAAAAGATGGTGAGCACACATCTCCTTATTGTAACGATCATCCTTGATTTCTGAGGGAACCAATTTGTCAGCCTTTTCTGGTGTAGCATAGTTTGATTAATGAATTATGGAGTAGCATAAATTATTAAATATTTTTTGAGCAAAGAATTCTAGTTGATGAAAATAATTTTATAATGAAAAAAACAAACCACAATTTCTCAAAAGCAAGGAGTCAAACAAAAAAGTGTTGTTGTTTTTTTTTCTGTTCTTCATATCATCTATGCTTCCAACACATATCTAATAGTAAAGATAAGAAAATGTTTTAGAATACTAAGATGATCAGAACTCAGGATGTGGTACTCAAAACCATTTTTGACATTAGAACTTCAAAATCATCACGAAAAGTCCTCAAAATAACTTGCTCATTTTAACATAGTAGGCAAAAATAGAACAAAAAAAATTAACCCAATCTATCTCTGTACCACAGCACTGAGCTACCCTTCAGTATGCCATAAATATGTACCTGTAAATCAATGTCAGTTAGTTGCACCATTAGCAGATATTTTTAATCTGGCTCACTGAGTTGAGTTACTGAAGCATATGACTAGAAATATTTTCATCAGATTTACTCTCATATGCCACTGATTTCTTCAGTCTACAAGCATGTCACATAGTTTCTGGGTATGCAGATTTATCCATCTTTGCTAAAATTTTATCTGTGTGTCTAGTGGCATTACACACAAAAGTGAAAATGTTTCTTCTAGAAATGTTCATCCTGGCTTAATACAAAAACATACTAAATTATCACAACACTGCACTTCATGAATGTTATGAAAACTAATTAGTTATAGTTTATAGAGGATATTTATTTCTTGAAAGTGATTATTATTCTAATCTTCTCCTAGTTAAGGACTAGCTTATAAAATAAATAATTATTTCAGTTAAAACACAAGGTAAAATCTCACTTGAAATTGTAATAATTCGTGAGTTTTAATTAGTAAATACTAATATAATTTGTATAAAATATAAGAATTAGGAAAGCAACCAAACTGCAAATTAAAAGGTTTAGTCTCCACCAGTATTTCTGTATTAGTATGCTAAGACTCTAAAAATAATATATCCATGTTTTACATGAATTTAACAATATAAAATATTTACACAAGGGAAATCAATAAATATTTACTTATCTGCAGTTCAGACAAGATAAAGGAGCAGAACAATTAATTAACTGCTTTACTTAATAATACAGTGCATTTTTCAGAGGAAGGGGAATCACACTGTCACAGTAAAAGCCCTTTGTCTTCAGACAAGCAGATATACAGAGTGAATACATTCCGAATTGAAACAAGCAAGTTTCTAGAAATTTCTGCAATGATATTCAAGAATAATCCTTAAATTTGACAGTGACAAGCACCAGCCTTCAGTAAACTTATGGCAGGGATTGTTAACATTATAGCACAGAGGACAGGGACTATCAGAGTTCTGTGCTTATATGGATGATGCTCCTGTTTCAAATATATTTCCTGAAGGACTTTTGAGAATTGTCTAAGCATCACATGTGTGAGGTTTTCAATAATAAAAAAGGACAATTATGTTCCCATTAAGAAATTAACATTTGTTTATGCATGTAAGTTTTAGACCTAAAGCAAAGATGAGAAGAAGACAAATCAATGTAATGTTAGAACTTCTTAGAGTTTTAACTACAGTTAATAGGAAATAGTTGAAAGTTTGTTAAGGAATAGGATTAGCTTCTGGCTTCACCCTTCAATAAAAGTCTAGCAAACTGAGAAAAGAAGGGCAGACTCTTAGACGAGGTTTGTTCTTCCAAACATACATGAACTTTTCCAAGGGAAAAGCTAATGTTTCGGGTACAGTTCCTTTGACTAAGCATGCATTTTGGGAGGGTGGAAACATAACTAACTACCTACCTAAATAAATAAAGTATCTTTTTTCTCAGCATGCTACAATCCATTGAATCAAATCCCTGAACAGCTGCCATGCACTCCCTTTAGGACCTTTCTAGGTTTGCTTGCTTGAAGAGTAGCAACAGAAATTCTCTCTTCTCATTACCAGTGGTCAATTGATTAAGCCACTTTCCTAGATTTGGGAGATATGAGTCAATTTTTGTTAATAGGAATCTACCTGGATAAGAATGCAGAACACTATGGTTAAAAATCTATGTAACTGTGAATAGCTGCTGCCGTCTCTCTGGTAGCAGCTCTGCATTTGGCTGTTTGTCCACCATAATCTAATTTATGTTAATGCCTTGAATGAGAGAGAAGCTATCACTTTCATAACAGTTTCTGAGAATGTAGTAATAAGTAGTTAGGAATGTAGATAAGGTGACATTCCACTTGTGGTACTAGTAAAACCTTTATTTTATTTTGTTGAAAAAGAGAGGAAAAAATATTGTCACACCTGAACTAATTTGATATTGTGTCAAGCTGTATCTGCTTAGGATGGTGGTATCCCTTGTTTCAGCATAGAAGAAAATCATCACCTTTAAAAGGCAGGAATTCCTCTTAGATGCTAGATATTAAGGCATTATTTAAAGCATTCTTGATAATATGGTATGGTTTTACAGTTGTGTTTTAAGGGATGCAATCGACAGAAATTTAACTTAGAGTATTAAGAAAATACCTTCTGTACAGCACTTCTATTGCAAACTCAGATCTATGAATATGAATTGCTTGATGTCAAATTTTAGGTTTAAATATGTTTCTCTCTTTTTCTCTGTTAAACCAAATCATACTTTTGGTAGATTTGTTAATTTTTTAAAGAAAAATTAATGTCAGAAAAAGGAAAGTAAATGAACAGATTTTTAAACAGCCATATGATTTAGGTTTATCATTTCTTCTGATTCCAACACATGGAAAAACTGCTGTCAGCAAGTGCCAAGCTGCCTGACCATGGGTCTGACTAGCTGTTACATTTTTCGTCTGACATGGTAGGCATCTCCTTGCATCAACTTCAGATGTCAGCAGCAATGAGGGGCCTCGCTTTTTCTGGAACCATAAAGTTGGAAAAGACCATCTGCTCAGCCTTCTGTTATCTGAACTCTTCCCTAGAAATAGTTTTCAAGAATATATTAAGAACTGAAAAGAAAGCGATAAAGTGTAAGATGTTGGTAAGATAATTTTAACACTTTCCTTTCACTTCATGAGATATATATCTTGTTATAGATGCTGCAACAACGAAAACCAAAAGGAAATTTGTGTAACTCACAGGAATTTGATTTATGGCATTGAATTATTCACCATTACAACTTTTCCCTTACAGTTAAATGTTTTCTGTACAGCTTTAAATGTTATTGTGATATATCCAATAGTTAAGATTCTTTTGATGTTCTGTTCAAATACAAAGTTTGGAAAGTGTATATTCAGCAGCAACCTGTGCCGGAACAAGAAATCTACTAGAACACTCTCAAAATAGCAGCAGATGAAATATAGCTTATGAAGAGTTTTATTTGGAATAAGGATTGAGTATGGATTTAATGAAAATTACTCTGTACAAAGCACTTTCTTTTCTTTCTTAAAAAAAATCCACTCTGCAACTGCTTAAAGTTAAGCTTATACACAGTTTTTTTATTCACATTTTGTGAACTGTATGCCCTGTTACCAAATTCAGTAATGACAGCACAACATATAACTTGTCTAGCAGTGTACAGAACACTGGGGTCCCAAGTATGGATGGTGCAAATACGATGTTAATTTTGAAAGCCAGCAAATGAGAGCTCTATTTTACAAGAGTAGCAATGAGTATAAAAGCAACTTTATTTTAATTTTCAGTGTTTATACAGACAGAAATCTGATAGATATCTTATATAAAAGGTTTCACATCAAACAAAAATGAAGGCTGTATGAACATTTTCATTGTCTTGGATGAACTGTGGATCAGGATTTCACTTCACTTGCCACTCACTGCTTTGGAAGCATGAAATACCATAGGCTGTAGATCTATTAGGTTGTTCAATATGATCTTACTGCAATGGTTTCTAACACTGAAATTTTTTCCCTGTTTTCTTTCTTATGAAAGCTATTATTGGAAAAAGAGAAAAAAGTGTAATTACATTTTCCATAGAACAGAATTAGTTTGAAATGCACTGTCACAACAATTCATCTTGTAAATGTTATGCTCATGTGATGGAAGTTTTTAAAAAATCATACAGCAGCTCAGTGTTGTGTGGAGTATCTACTATTCTCCTTTGTTTTTCAAACTCAAACAAGACAGCTGGAAAGGTTTTCATGGTTTGTTTCATTAAGAAGACATGTGACTGGTAGTGTGCCAGCACAGTTTTATTCTCAGCTGATGAAAGAGTAATAGAAGCTATAATCAAGAAAAAAAAAACACATTGTATTCAGTGCCTGGCTTTTTTATATTATTTTGATACAACTTTGCAAAGCAAACCTTGGAAACTTTACTTAAAAAAATACAAAATTATTGATATTGTCATTTGAAAGTAATCTCTACTTACTCTCCCAACCAAAACAATAAACTGGTTTAGTAACTTGAAAAATTAAGACTTTTGGGTAATTTAATTCTAACATTAACATCTTTCTGAAAAAGATTACCCACAGGAAACCCTCAATTACCTTCAATATTGGAATAATTAATATGAAACCAGGCTTTCATTGAGAAAAGACCAGATATTAATTTAAAAATTACACTTTATTTATAATTATCTAAATATTATATAATAATGAAACCCCTGATATTATTTTTATTTTTATTTTATTGTTATTAATAATTCATTAACAGCTGCTCAGAGCACAAGAGTTTTCTTTTTAATTCTCTAGACCCAGGTTGAACAAATGCCATCCAAACAAAATTTTCCCAGAATCTTTTGAAACCCAAACACTTGGACACCTTTGCATGCGTCCCTTCAGTAAGAGCAAAGGACGGAAGTCAAATTCCTAACTATGCCACCTCTGGGATATACGCAGGATAAGGGATAACCATTTATTATTTCTTAAGGGTTTCCTTTTTCCTTTTGAGAGGTCAAGTCCACTGTGATCTGATTGGAAGCAAAATCCCTCTGTGGCGCTTGAAGTTTGACTCTATATTCTGGCTCTTCATTGCATGCTTGGGAATCTGCAGTCTTACTGACAGTCATGGGAGAAAACATCTGTCTCTGCTGACCGGTCTGGACCATTACTCCACTGATCCCACACAAAAGCAATATGAATATAAGAAAGGCTAATAAAAAGCACTTTATTTTACTCATGCAATTGCATAATTTTTTCTGCTTCTCTTAGGCTGGAATTCTCGATTTTTATAGTCAATATTCTCCTCCAGAGCTTAGCACAATTAATCTGTCCCATCCTGACATCTCCCTTCTTTTTTCTTCTCTGATTGGGGAAAAAAAGGTACATCTTTCAGTGAAGAAGTTGTATTTCTACTGCTGTGTAAAGGTTTTTATGCTGGAAACCAGAATTCTGATGCGCTATATTTCTCTTCAAGGAGCTATGAAATTCTCCTACCTTTCTGCAGTGGTTGTTACATACTCTTCAGTGAAGAATGTATAATTTCCTGAATTTCATTTTTTACTTCAGGCTACACGTTAAAATATGCAAAAAAACCAAAACAGATGTTATATGTAAGGGCTTTTTCTTCTTCTTTTTGACTTTAGACAGTCCAGATATAAGGGAAATCAAACACCCCTAAGTGTAATAACTTGCACATGAAAAATTCTCAACATGTTTCTCTCAAATAAACTCAAGGGATGCTCATAGTATATATACACCTTACTTCAGATACATCTATTGCCAACTTAATTTTGTAAAAATAGTCAAATAAGATATATAATAAAATAATGGAATACACTGTGAATTTTGAGTCACCAGAATGCATTTTATAGGATAAACATTCTTAATTTTGATCTGTTCTTTATGCAATAATATTTGAAATAGATAGTTTCTGTTACTAACTACTTCAAACACCCAGAAATATTATACAAGTGATGGTGGCTATAGGTATGGATTTTGAAAGAGCAATAAGGTCAAAACAGGCCCATTTTTTTGTTTGGGAAGGCATCAAGTACATCTAATATTGGGCAGGCAAAGGCCTCTATTTGTTATTCAAGCAGAGTGATTTCAGAGACCATACTTCTGGTTATCATGTTCCTTTTCTTGCATTTAAATATGTAGCAAACAAAGTTAATCGAATTAAACAATTCTTCTTTGTTATATCATCATCTTTATCCATTTGATTAATATATCCCTCTCAGATCCTCACAGTCTGCAGTTTTCCTCCAGTAAGTTACATGCTAAGAAAACATTTAAAAAACTGTTGTCAAAATTGTGAAGAAAAGTGACACACAATTTCAGCATGTGAAGGAGAAAATAATCTATCTCTTGGAGGAATTGACTATCTCTACACATTTAGTTAACTTTTAATTAAAGACTAAGAATTATTATCTTCTCAAACAAAACAATGAATGCAGTGGGGTGTAACAATCATTTTATCAGTTTTAATTATGCCAGTGCCTCACACTTATCTTTTCCTGGCACTGAAATATCATTCTTGAACTGCATAGATCAACAGAAATGGTATGCTTTTTTATATTGTTCTGTTACTTTCAGCCACAGCCAATGTTTCTGTTTCCTTGTTAATATGTATCTTCATATTTAAAAATAAAAGAAAAATTTATGCGTTTCCTCCTGGTCACTGCGATATTTGAAATGAAAAACTCTTGTTTAATTTCAGTGAAATGTATTATTCTGTGTTGTGGTTCGTCATTTTATTGTTAAAACTTTATTGTTCTGTGTTCTGTAATGGTTTACCCCTAAGTTGTTCCCCCCTGATTTTAATTGTAATGGTTTGTTCCCCACCCACCTTAACCCTTGTCAGTCAACCCTGTACCCAACCCACTTTCCAGAGTATTCCCTGTCCGTCTCCCCAATCTCCTCCCTGAGCCATGTCAATCCCCCCTGGCTCCTCCCTTTCTTCCCTGTCAGTCATCCCATCCCTAGCCCTTCATTGGTTATACCCTGGTTTCCCCACTCATGTTCTCCCTGATTGATGAATTCTGTACACACACACCCCCCCAGTTGTTTTTATTGGCTAATGGATGGTACCCTCCCATGGGGTGGGACCCCTATTTAAGTTTGTGTGCACAGCTTTTGCTTGCCTGTGGTAGTTCCTTCTCTCTGACTGCTGACCTGTATCCTATCCCTCTCCAATAAACCGTTCTCTGGACCTACCAAAGGACTCCTTCTCACTCTTTGCTCCCCTCCGGACCAGTTGCCGTCCCTGTGGTGAGGGCCACACACCCTTACCTACGATTCTCCAAGGAGATTCTAAGGAAGGGCCACTCGTGTCACAGGCCTGCCTGGAGCTAGCTGGGGTGTCCAGCTTGAGTCGACAAGTGGCAGGCCGTGTCAGTTCTGGTGTCATGAATTGCGTAAAAATTACGGAGGTACCAATATTTTTTCCTAGAATTCTGTGCTTAATTATTCTTTAAATTCAAAATCCCAACTAGCTGTCTCCAAATGCGGTAAAATTTATTGCAATAGGTTTGTGCTAAGCTTTATTTTGACTTAAATGAGATTAAATTTTTAAAGAATTTTCAGTTTCACTGGAATAGTTTGAACTTGTGAAGTAAATATTTTGAGTTGTGAAAACTCACTGTATTCCATTGCGGGCACACAAATAAAGCTAAACTAAATCAAACTACCAGACTTCAGCGATGTGAAGTCTGGCCTCCATCTCCAGAGACCTTCAGTTTTCTTTCTCCTTAGGGACATCATACTTCGTGAAATGAACATAAAAATGGAATTTAATTATCATCTTGAACAAGGTTTACAAGAAGAAAAATGTACTGCATTTTTGGGGTTTTATGAGAGGGTGGCTTGCTCTCCCCAAAATGTCTAATAGTGATAGGAAGAAATTGTCTAGTTTGTGTATTTGTAGTTGCAAAATACAATATTTTTCTGTTCAGAGGTGGCTGTACTGTACTGGCAGCTAGCCCAGGACATGGTGACTAATTTACCAGGGAACTGGAAGGCTGTTGGGGAGTGTTCAGATTAGCAGCCAATGAAAATCAATGGAAATCTTTTCTTTTCAGAAGAGGAACTTTATATGAACAGAAGACAGTAAAAAAGGTAACTATTGCTTTAGGCAAGAACTGTGTGCTTCTCCAACCTTCTCTTCCATTTTGTTGTTTTAGGTTAGTAAGCGGGAAAA
Source organism: Rhabdornis inornatus (assembly GCA_013397075.1). Classification (NCBI taxonomy): domain Eukaryota; kingdom Metazoa; phylum Chordata; class Aves; order Passeriformes; family Rhabdornithidae; genus Rhabdornis; species Rhabdornis inornatus. The sequence continues at coordinate 1,842,883 of VWZS01000157.1, forward strand.
AAAAAACCACACAAAAAATAAACAAACAAACATAAAACCTACTTGCTTTCTGGAAAAAACAGATATAAATTATATAAGTCCACCTGACAAGTAAACCTACATGATTTATTGCTTTAAATGTCAAGATTCAGATCAGGAAATTTCAAGGAAAAGAGGGAATAGAAATCTGTAAGATGTTGCACAGGACAAATCACATCAACAGTATGTTTTCTGCATACAAACTTGCCACGTATATTCTACAATGTCAAATAGGCAAAATGATTATGAGGATCACAACTTTCTCCTGACATTACTATTATATTGTTTCCTGATGGATAATCCTTTAGATGTCTTTAATTTATCAGTGTCAGAAATGTGACTTAATTCTTCTGTTTCTGCTAGTGGTATTATGTCTGATGTGTCACTGAGCCAGTGCTTTTAGTGATACCTCATGCAGAAACATCAGAATGAATAATGTAATCAATACCACTCCAGGTGAGCATTCACCCATAGACAAGAGTATTTACCTTGTGTTCAGTCTTCAGTCGTTTATTGACTTGCTTTAAGGTTTAGTAGGAAGTCAGTGACTTAGGGGATACACAGAATGCCCAGCTGTGATGGTACACTTTTCCTATGCCTGTGGGAAGACTGAAAAAGAAATGTGAGTATATGCAAGCTTTTGATTACTTTTAAGAAGTAATGTACCAGAGTGAGGCATGCTGTGAAACAAGTCCCATGAAAATTGTTACATTTATGAAGAAAATAATTACTATTACATGTTAAAACTAAGTTCAGAAAATTTAGCTATAATCTGATATTCATAATTTTATGGCTTTTAATAAGCCCAGGATGTCTGAGATCAGAAAGAGTTTGAGAAGTCCTTGGCAAGTCTGAAAAAAACCTAGAATGTTGCAGGGTACTTATTGTAACTCCTTCATGTCTGGATTTAAAAGTTGAAGTTATTGCAAAATAAGAAGCAAGCTAGGGGTAAAATTAGTGCCAAAAAGTTGATGTTTTTAAATTTCATATCATTGTTTTCAGTAGTGTGCTATACAGTTTAGGAAATTGTATTCCTTAACCTTCCTCTTTACACAGAGAGCATGTAATAAGAATGATGGAAAAGCATTCAAGAGGTGCACATGCTTGAGTTTTTCAATTTTGGTATCTTTAAGATAATGTCGGACCATAGTTACAAACTTTTACCGCTCCTCATTCCCAGGAAATTTAGGAAAATAAATATAAAATAATAAGAGAAGGTCAGAAATCTAATTTGCCACTTGCAGTGGTAGTGCAAAAGATTTTGTTGGGTTTTTTTTAATCTGATCTGTGTCTGTAGACTCTGCTTAAATATTTCAACTTTTATGTAGTGACAATGTAAGAATGGTAATTTTGTAATTATAGTCATCAGTGTCCCACATGACAGTAGTCACATTTTTCTAGTTATGTCAGAGCACCATAGAAAATGACATGCTATTTTCCATGAAAAAATAATTTTGCGTATATCATAGAGCATTTTTTTTAAATTACATATATATTTCTACCATATTAGATGTCTTTCTTCTCTTTCTTCATTGAAATAACCTTATGTGCTATTTTCTTTTTGAGTACTGCTTTATGGTTAAAACTTGAACAGTTTAGTCTCTGATTTGGCAGGCCTGATGAGTTTTATGAGTCCAGAAAAAGTTTTGGATATTCATTATCCAAGTGACTGTTTCTATTTACTTCAACATGAATTGTCCAACCATAACCTCTGAATCCAGCACATAAAGTTCTCTCCACAGTGAGCATTACTTTCAGAAAGCTTCTTCCTAAAAGCCTTCTGTTTGCATTCCCCTGTGTGATTCCAGTAAGTCATAAACAACTAGTAAGGTTAATAAATTGGTTTAACTATTTGTACCTAGTCTTTCCAGCAAAACCGTCTGCTTGGCCTTTTTAACATTAAGACATCAACAGGCCTATTATAGTTTATTTATAGTTACTCAATTCTACTAAGTCTTTCAACATCCAAAGGAAAACATTTCCCTGTTCAGCAGTAAGATAATACATGTCTCAAAGAGTTATACTTTGAGACTGCATGCTGGTTCTGCTGCCTGTAGTATGAGATTTTTCTGCTGTCTCCTAAATGTACAGATATAGTGGGATATCTTTTTTACAAAATGATAAAAGGATGAGATATTTCTACGTTTTTTTCCATTAAAAGATTTTCAATATCTAGGTAATGAATTAATTTTATACAGTTTTTCAAAGTTCACCATATACAAAAGTCCATGGATTCATGGGATAAGCAGAATAATCATGTAAGAACATTTAATGCCCATAGCAATAGCAGCACTGCTCTCAGTATGCAAGCAGGTACAGATAAAATGCCAACCTTCAGCTGTCTCATAGGTAAGTTATACTTCAGAGATGAAAATGAGAAAGTATGAACTTCATTAAAGTACCATAAAAAATAATCAAAACCATTGCTAATACATTTAAGTAAGCCTTTTGAGTTAGCAGACTTTAAAAAAAGTAATTCAGGGAGACCCTGCACAGAGACCTCAAAAATGAGGGAGCTGGGTGATTACCAACCATATGGAGAGTTCACCAAGGGAAATACCAGATTCTGCACCTGGGATGGGCCAGTCCTGGAGAGCTGAGATGCACTCTGGGGAATGGGTGGAAAGGGTCCTAGCCATTGATGAGTTGAATGTGAGGCAGCAGTGCCCTGGCAGCCAGGAGGGCCAGCCGTGTCTTGGGGTATGTCAGGCACAGCATCACCAGCGAGGCAAGGGAGGGGATTGTCCCAGGGCATCCTCACCTCAAGTGCTGCGTGCAGGTTTGAGTACCACAACATAAGAGAGATCTAAAGATAGAGAGTGTTTAAAAGAGGGCAACGAAGATGGTTAAGTGCCTTGTGGGGGAAACCATATGAGGAGCAGCTGACATCACTTGTTCTGTTCAGTCTGGAGCAGGCAGGGGAGTCCTCACTGCAGTCTACAACTTCCTCATGAGGGGAAGAGAAGGGGTGGACACTGATCTCTTCTCTCTGGTACCCAGTGTGCAGAGCCAGGAGTTGGACTAGATGATCCTTTTGGCGACTTTTCCATCCAACTCAGCATATTCTGTGATTCTGTGAAATATAAGCAACAGGACAAATGCAAAGAAAGCTACTCTGCTATATTCAAATTTATTTACTTTTTCACCAAGGAAAGTTCGCCCTGAAAAAGGTCACTCATGTGAAATTATTAAAGTACCAAAACAAAAGGACACTTAAACACTGTACAAACCTACCAGTTTTCTCTGTTGTAAGGTGGAATCAATTTCATTTGATTTAGGTTGCAGATGGAGAAGTATCAGTTTGAAATCATAGAGTTGATCCTGCATTTCCCCTTATTGTTCAAACCATAAATGTGGAAGATATAATACCATTTATCTTGGAATAGAAACAGTATTTAAATACAAATATCCTTTGCAAAAGCACACACATTTAAACGTAAGGCAAAAGCCATTATTTTTTATAACATAACCAGAACAGGGCATACAATTCTTGATATCCCAGATCCTCATGTATTTCCTTCTTCCACTTGTCAAGTAGTCAGTGAGAACCAATTAAGGCCAGTATTTCTTCAGGGTAAAAAAAATAATTCTCTGCTCAATTACTGAAAAGTGATATAGCTCTCCATTTTCACTTGTCTTTCTGGTCTTCCTGATTTATAATTCAAATTTTCTGATAACCCAGTCTCCTCTTTGCCTGATTTTTTTTTTTTAGCAAGGAAATGTGCCAAATTTTAATAATAATTGTTTTTTTTTCTCTTAGAAGTCAAGTCAGTGCAAGTCTGAGGCTAAATTTTTGTATAACAGCATTATTCATCTTTTTTTTCTTCTTTTCTATACCCAATCCCATTACTTTATTACCCAGTTATTTTACCAATTCTTCTGTAATTTATTCTAATATTTACACATACGAATAGCAGCTTAAAATGTTACAGTGAGGACATAGTTGTAAAACAAGATAAGATGACCATGCATATTTTTGTAAAAGATCTGTCCCTTAGAGAGATTGTACATCTTGTGCTTTAAGAAAAAAATTTTTATTTAATTCATTTGTCACAGTAAGAAAAAACTACAGTCAATCAAACCTTCACATGACAGCACTAAGGTTGTAACTGATGATTAAATCCAGATTTTATTTGTTTTTTTTCAGTTCCTTGGACAAAGCTCAATAGCATATCTTTAAGAAATAACATTTAAGTTTAATATTTTGCCAGTTAAAATGTGCATTAGTCTAAACGTCTGTATTTCCTACTTGCAACCTTAAAATAGTAAAAGAGAATGAGACAAAAAAGAATCCAGAAAATTGCAATGAAGATGTACTTCTTTCCTGGAAATGTTGAGTGAGTACTGAAGGCAGAATGCATCTTTGTTTTTCATTAATTGTAGGTTCATTTGTCATGGCCAAGAATTCTTTTATGATGGCTATAAGCCTTTACAAAAGCTATAAGCTGGCCCTCAGGAAAGCACATTCCAGTCTCACTAACTTATAAATAGAGGACTCTGTTCTGACAGAGATTAGCTGCTTGTGGTGTGTTCTTAGCTACTGAAGAGCTGAAGGTGAGCTTCAGAGATGTGTGTGGAACAAAAGACAAGGCACTTCTCTTGAGCTTAAGCAAAGGCCAGCATGACTTTCAAAAGAGAACTGAAGAGAAAGACTCCTGCAAAAAAGAACCACTGTGCTGATATTACTTTCAGAACCTTTACGAAAATAATTTTTTGATGGATAAAGAACATTAGATGGAGGTAAAAAATCTGGAAATTACTGAACAAATAACATTATTACATACTCCTCTGGCATTTCTTCATGTGAAATGTGAGCTGGCTTTACTGAAAGCTATGACAAACACTATGCTCTGATCTCAAGAAATGGTGGTATCAATTTCTTTAGAACCTTTAATACTGGAAGATATTGAAATTCTTTTAAAATCTTATCAAAATTTCTTCAGAAAGAAAGAAAACAGAGAGCAAGAAAGAGATCCAAATTCTAAGAGAGCTGTAGATAGAATCATCCCATATGTTAATGTATTTGCCATATAAAGTTGAAATTTAAAATGAAAAAAAATCATAATTCTCAAAATAGCTATCTGTCAGGGTTTGCACCCTGAATTCATGTTAAATTGATCAAGGTGTAGCCATAATGATCATGAAAATAATAATTATATCACCAAAAGCTAGTTACTTTAATTTGTTAAAATTTTATTTTCAGGTCTTTAACCAATAAAAACAGCTTTAGCATTAGCTTTCTCTGGAAGATTCCACAAGCTGCATTTACTATACTCGTACCAATTCCGTTATGTTACAGAATCTCTGTCAAAGAAATATTCTGCAAAAGTTTGGCACTCTGGTTAAGTGGTCTTCTTCTGACCAAAGATTCCTTGTAGAAGTATCAAACTGAAGTGTGCAGTTTATGTGAATATTTATGCTAAGTGACTTGCCCTAAAACTGGCAACTGTTATCATCTCAGACCCTTTTTAACAAGTACTTTGAAGTAAGGACAGTGAGTAATTAGAAAACCAAAGCAGAACAAACACAGGGAGAAAAGAACTGTAAGGGTACCATGAATTCTAATAAACCATAACAGAATCCTTTGTATATGTAAAATGTGTTGTAACTACTTAATACAAGTTATCATAAGGTAACAACTCGTAGTTTGTAATACCATATCAGTTTTTGGAGAAAAGTGAAAACTTTTTCAGGAATACATTTCACCTACAAAAATTATGCTGTGATTTGTTAAAAGTAGACACCACTTGTCTGTAAGGATTCAGAAGATGATTTGTTTTAGGTTTTGATTTTCATTTTTTTAATATAGTTTTTTTCCTCTGTTTTATGAGGAAATTAATTAATTTAAAATAATGGAAAATAAGTTTTTCTCTGCTTTATTACTCTCAGTTTGCCATGTCTAGAAGTGCTAGCATTAACTCTTCAACTTGCCTTAAAATGCTGATCCACTTTTTTTTTTATTATATAGCGAAAAATCCCCAAGCTTTCACCTTTATTTTGAGTCATAACAATAGTTTGTGCTCTAGCAATAAGTTACAATTTTTAGCAATATATATTCAAAATTTTTATAGATATTTTTCTTTCAGTAGGAAAGATAAAATATGGGAATATGAAAATGTCTAGATTAAATTAAAATGTAATGAATAGCATTGGTTTAGCTGCAATTATAAGGCTAGGTTCAGCCTGCATAATTTCATAAATAGCCTGAGACAATAATTTTTTATGAGATTCTCAATCACAGATTTATCTTGGCTTTGAAAGAAAGGGTATGTATTATGTTGAAGGCTCTCTGCACTTGTTTTCACAAGCAGAAGGAAACAAAATCCAGGCTATGTGAATAATTAGGAAAAAATAGACAGCTTTATGATAGTGTTATTTTTTACCTCAGTCCCACACAGTCTTTCACATTGATTTCTTACATTCTTACCCTGAAGCAGAAAAGACCGTGCTCAAAAGTCTCATCAGCCTGACAACGTGAAAGGGATTCTGTACAAACAAACATAGTAAAAACACAAAAGGAAGGAAGAATCATAGAGTGACAGCAGCCTCACAGAATGACAGGTAACACATTGTCAAAGGAATTAAGGTAAATTGGAGGTAATACAGGGACAAAATCTTTTTTTAATGGTACCAAAATTTGGTTTACTTGTAAATATGTTTTATTTCTGCATTGCTCTATCTCCTCTCATACTCTTGATAAGGAGTCCTTCTGATAGACCTTTATAAATTGAACCACTTGGAGCTGCCATTTTCCTGTATGATCAGAGAATCATAGAAGGATTTGACCCGGAAGGCACATTTAAAGGTAATTTAGTCCAAGCTCGCTGCAATAAACAGGGACGTCTTCAACTAGATTAGGCTGCTCAGAGAACTGTTTAATCAGACCTTGAATGTTTTTGGACATGAAGTGGCAACTTGTTGGGCAACCTGTTTCAGGGTTTTATACCACTTGTGTTTTCATTATCATTTCCTGGTGTAGAACTGTGGAAGGAGAGTTCCTATGTGTTTTCAGACTGGTTTTTAGAAAAATATTAGCTTCTCAACTTGAATCCAACGTGTCAAAACTCACAAATAATAAGAGCACAAGACAAAGGGAAAGATGCGGTACTACTTGTAAGATCAAATACAGAGGTCCCTTTATATTTATTCTAAATAATTAGGCAATATTGGGACACAGTCATCTCATCCTGTTAGTCAGACTGTTCAAATAAAGCAAATGCTAACCAAGTGCTAACTTGGGGGTACTTGTTTTGGAGAACATCTAGACAACTGAGCTGTAAATCCATAAACTGTAGAAGTGTTAAATTATACAAAATGGAGTCATGCTCTGATGCAGTATTTTAAAGTGTTTTCAAAACAGAAGTCAAACTTTGGAGTAATATATCATCAGGATCTTATCTTACAACACCATCTTTCCACAAAATGGATATTACTCATAAAAAAACTTTAAGATAAATTTAATACTATGTTGATTACCCCAAATGAATGCTTGCAAGTGACTCAGAGCATAGATCATACATATAGTCAGTAGTATGTCAATAAATGATGCAAATATTCTTAATAATTCTCTTCTACTTTTTTTGTAAATTTTTGGGAAATAAGTTTTAGATAAAATTTCATTTTTCCTGCCAATTCATAAGGCTAGCCATCAACATAATTAGCTGATTAATTATTGTTTTCTTTGTGAAAGAAGTCACCTTTCAGATGAGTTTGCTCAAACATGAAAAGCTGTATATTTGACATACACTTTTGTTCCCTGCTGGTGGAGTGCCAAGGAATCTATTTTGGTCTTGTTTCACCAGCCTACTTTAATCACTATAAAAATCACTCAAAGGGTCAACCAATGCCTAGTTGACATAGGACAAATGCCTTTAAACTTATATAGAGAATTCCAGCTGAAACACTACAAATAATATGGTCTTGTCTTCCTTGTGTTGCTGTAATATTTATGATTATCAGGCTTTCAAGTAAATCAGAAAAAGTTGTTGTTTTTTTTTCTTTTTTAAACATCAATCTATGAAATATAAAGAGCTTGTTTGTTCTTTTTGGAAACTAAACCTCTTGAAATACTTACCATAAAGTGTTTCCTCACAGTCATAGGTGATAGATCTTAATTAACCTTTCCGGTGGCCTTGCATTGTAGTTAATTAAACCTGTACAAACCACACTAGCTGAATTCTGAATTGCAAACTTACAGTGATCAAAATGGTGAATATAATTCCCTTTTGGAGCTTTCAAGTGACCTTGCAATTTAGCATGATAAAGCTTTTATTAAGAAAACACACTTTTAAAGAAACAATACCTTCATATTAGATTTTTCTTGGGGAATTCAGGCAGCTGTTATTTCTAAAGCAAGTTGATGGCAGCTACTGCTCCCATATTGTGACACGTACCTTGAAAAATTAGTTATAATACATATATACATATATGCACATTCATTCATACATGTAAACACACATATAAGAATAGTCTTTATACAGTTTCCCAGATGGGAATAAAAATTCTACTGACCACCTATACCATTATAATTAGAGGTAAAATGGAACATTTAAATCTTTATAGCAAATAAATGAATAGTAAATAAATTGAATAGCAAAGCATGCCAAACCTGTATTTGAGACTATGTGAACAGGAGCATGTATAAGAGCCAGTGAAATTTCAAGACCAAGGCAGCAGATCCAGCTGAAGTTCAGGAACCTATAGTATGCTGATTTACAGCCAATTCCTCAGTGCTCACATTTTCTTTCCCAACACGGTGTAAACACGGCACCCCCGGGGAATTTGGGAGTCACTCACTTAGCCTTTTCATGTACATAAATGCTCATGTTCCTCTACTTCCTCTCCCCTTGCTCTGTTCATTGAACACTGCAAAAACCTATTTTGCTGTAAGTAAAAGTAGAAATTTTTAGGAGGAGATTTATGTATGGAAGCACAATGTTCACGCCTGAATAGCTCATCTTCATCTTCATTGAAAAATGTCAGCAAGCTATATGAAAAGACAGGAACAGAAGAGTTGAGAAATATCTGCATTTTTATTTATTTTATTCAAATTAAACATTTGAAATGCACACAAGCATTAGTTTGCAATTCAACAAAGAATATGTAGAGTAACTCCCTTATTGTTTTTATCTTCTCATAGCTATCTTCCTTCTCCAAATTTTAAAGCAAAATATCATACAAGTAATACTAGACTTTTCATTACTTAAATCCTCAGCAGTTTCCATTTGTTGAAATGATGCTGATGCATCTTGTTTGCCCAAATGAAAAAATTTAGACTTCAGTAATAATTTAAGTAAAGTCTTAGTGTATCAGTATAAATTATATATTTAATTTACTAAAGAGAATGTATAAAATGACCAGAATTGCATTTACTGAAGATGAATTTCAATGATGCAGAATTATACATAGATACAGTTAGGTCATGATTGTGTTATTTCCATGTCAAATTCTTCACTTAATCTCCAGGTCAAGGTGCTTTCAGTAAAAATATTAACAGGATCAAACTAAACTGGTAAAATATATATTTTTAAAATTTATATTTAATTTTCATCAATTTTGAAGTTCCTGTTATTAGGTAATCTTATTTCAATTGTTGTCAATCAAATACACACCTTCTCACACAAAAAAAAACCCAAACAAAAACTAAAACAAAACAAAGCAAAACAAACAAAAACAAGCAAACATTAAAACCCAAAACAAAACATCAAAATCCCCCCAACCCAACTATTTTCTATCCAATGCCTTATGAGTCTTTGAGCAGCAGCCACATAAGGACTTATATTATTTGAATTTATGCATATGTTACATCAACATTCATACTCTGGCCTAATGTCAGGACCAGTCACAAATTCTCAATAATAATCTGTATATTGCTCATAACAGTAATTTTTTTAAGAAATAAAGTATCCTACACTGCTGGAAGCTAAATAAAAGACTGGGTATTTTTCATTAATATATATTATCCACAATAAGAGCTTGGAGAGTAACAGATCATTTACTTACTAGTAGGCTAGTCTAGAGTGGAATGGATTATTTACAATTGACAATATAAGAGCAAGCTCTTCTAAATATATTTTCAGCCTTACTGATAAGAATGACTCAGTTTCATGAGATCTCATAGGGAGGTCCAGGTCTGTTCCTTGCATAGCGTAATAGATTTAGACTAAATTTACCTCAAACTCTGAAAACTGTAGTGTTTACACATCCCAAGCTGTTCACACCTCAATTAATGAGAAATTATTTTCTTAATCAGCATTAGAAAATAGTAGGTTTTGATATTTTTTATTCAGACTTTCATAGAAGAATGTTCTATAAAAGATCCAGCAAAAAGGAATCATTTTCTTTATTTCTTGTAATATCTGCATGGGATTATACAGTAGGAAGAAACCTAAAGTGCTTCATTGGATTCTGATCTAGTGGAATGAGATTCTATATGCATAAATATCTGTCATATATACCAAGGTTTTCATGCATCTCGCTTTCATTTCTCTGCTATTGCGATGTAAAATAATTATGTAGTCTTTCAGGCTACATTTACATTTACCTTCTGGACACTCTGCAGTGGTCTGGAGGGATGGGACCCTCAGCTAGCCCATGTTGGTCACCAGGAAATGCACTGAGTTTGCAATCATGGAAGGCAGGACAAAGAACAAGGGATGGAGAAGAGAGCCTTCAACTTGCTAAAAGTGCTTAGTTTTATTAAAGATTCATTCTAAGGTCAAATCTTGAAACTGTTGTGCCAAGAACTCTCAGTAACTTTGGTATAAAGAAGGTTTATTGCTCTGCTGACAAAATATAGAAATTAGTATGAACAAGCTATATTGAGGAATTGTAGGCAAGTCAAATGAGAAGAAAAGTTTTCCATCTGAAAACATCCTCAAATTTAGTGGTCACAGCACCTAATCAGATCTGTTCAAAAGGAAATTACTTATTTTCATATTTTCACCCAACTTCTCAATGAGAAAGACAGCATTATCCAATCCTTTTTGCTTGCTCTGAGCAGAAGGAGTGTGCATCTGTCTTCTTTAACCTCCAGCTCATAAAAAGGATGGGATGGACAGCTTCTATATTAGTTATGCATTAATTTACTTCAATAGAACAAGAGTTCAGGTGACCTCATTTCTCCTTTGATTAACTTATCAGTTTGGCATTTTTTCTTATGACACTTTTAATCTATGTGGTTTGTTCATTTGTGGCTATAAATAAGATATCTTAAAATAATGCTTCTTGACTTTCAGCATGGCCATAAAGTACCCACTGTACACACTTAGAAACTCAATAAAAATTTGCATTGTTATATTTAGGGCATTAAGCTGCTAAAAAATTAATTGATAAAAGAACAGGAACATAATTGCTTTACATACATATGTTTTCACTATCAGATTTCCCTCATAGGTCAGTGAGTGAATTATATTTTGTTTATTTTCCGCTTATAATATTATTTTTATATTTATTTTAAACTAGGGTCCAATTAATTTTTACATTCATTTCTAGAGTTATCTAAACAATTTTATTAAAGTAGTGATTCGGCTGTTTGAATTCTCAAATACATCAGTACTTTTAGATATTCGAGCTATTTTAAAGTCTTAGTGAAAAGCAGTAGTCATATAGCTCCCACTTTCAAATCCATGTTTAGCAAGTTCAACAATGGGGCTTTTGGGAGGAGCCTTTTTAGTTTCTGTTTTGGTCAAATGAAAGTCTTGTAATACAATCACCCTGATGCTAATAGGGAACTTTCCAAACACTTCACTTTGGTTTCCCCCCTTAAGACATTTAAATAGCAAATATTACATATTGAAAAAAATATTCTATTGTTATTAATGACATCTTGGTAGAGAACAAAAACCTGTTTAAGAGTGTATAGAGATAAAAAACCCAAGAAACCCCAGAGAAAAGACAGTAATTGCATCTTGAAAATGTAGTAAAAATAATTATTTTCTTGTTTTTACATGTGAAAAGAATATAATGTTGCACTAAGGTCTATCACAGAAATTCTGTTTTCCACCTCTCAGTATTCAAGATCATTACATGCAAGAAAATACCAGGCATAAGACATTGACATTTTTTATGTGTGATAATTTTAATTATTTACTGTATGATTGCATGGGATGTTTTTGATACAGCATAAAAGATAAAGAAGTAGTTGCCAAAAGTTTAAATTGTGTAAGTCTGCAACATCTCAAATGTCTTTTTAAAGACCCATTGAATATAGTCTTTCCTTGAGGCTTAAACATATGTTAGGTTTTGTTGTGTGCTGGCCAGAAAGAATGTTTTATTGACCAGTTAGAAAAGCCCCTGATGAAATCACAGGAGTTATGAAGCATCATGAAGCATTGTGTGGAGCCCTTGAACATTAGTGATGCTAAAAGAGATAAATAAATAAAATCAGGCAGAAAATAAAATAAATCTGGCAAGAGGAAATAACATTGTCCCAAAAATCAACCATCACAACAAAGCAAGACAAGTCTGGGAAACAAATCAAAACTGACATAGGAAAATGAGAAACACAAATACATGGAATGAAATATTCATAAGTTTGTTTGAACACACTAGGGAGTCCTGTGAGGTTTATAATTCACTTCAGTGATGGTAGAATTAAAATTAGAGACAGGCTTTTAGATGTACTAAGACATTTCATTTGCTAACTGCCAGAATTTAAGCAACATACTAATATTAAATATAACTGCCCTCCTTTCCTGTCTGAGTTGCCTTTAGCAACTTAGAGGCAAGATCTTTCCGGCTTTAGACATCTGAGATCAGTAGACAATTATCAGGGTAGTTACCAGAAATGTTACCTAGGTTTATTTTACAATCTTTTCATTTAAAAAAAAATCAAACCAAACAAATAAAAAAACCCAAAAAAACAAAACAAACAAACAAAACAACAACAACAACAACAACAAAAAACCCAAAACAAAACAGAACAAAAAAAACACACAAAAAAACTGTCTGTCAAGCATTTGAAGAATAGTCAAGAAACAGTAATAGGACATCCCAGAGACACAGCTAAGTCTGAACTTTCACGTCTCAGAAATATGTGGTCTAATTAAGATTTCTCTTGAGAGTTGTGTAGACACAGGAGCATAGCTGGGTCTTTTAAAAATTATTACATTTTGGAGTGAGGGAGTGAAGCTGACCCTGAAAGAGTGGGGAAGAGACATGTGGATTTAGTGCTGATTTTTTTGCCTACTCCTACTTGAAACAGTTATCAAATATTTAACAGACAAGAAATTAGGTTTGTTTTGCCCAAATTGATTTTTTTTGCCCAAGAAAATAATTGGTAGCAATCTCCTTGTCTTTACATCCACCTTTGCTTTGTCATTCCTATTCTTATTATTTTCTACCCCAGTCCTTCTGAAGGATGATAGTGAGCGGGTGGCTGAGTAGAAGCTCAGATTTTCATCAAGACTAAAACGTCATAAACAAGTAAATACAAAACACAATTGTTATTTTTCATGGATGTATTCATTGAAAAGCAGGGAAAATATATTTAATACATCTATAATCTATTTGTATCCTCTTCCTTATTAACAGATTATCTCTGAGTTTATCCACTTCATTAACAGATGGTAGCAGAAAGATGACAGGTTTAATTTTGCTACTTTTCCTCGCTTTTATAGTATTTTCTTCAATTTAACACTTCTTATTTTTTAATAAATTTAGTTGAAATTAAATATTTATAAAACAAATTAGGTGATTTTAGACACGGAAAAACAATTAGTTTCTCTTTGGAGCTAATGTTGTTTTGCAATGACAGCAAATAAGTTAAGTAAATAAGTTCTCTTAACCCATCCAAAAAAAACTAGTAAACTTCACATTTTTATCCACTATCTATATGCCTAACACTTAGTCAATTATTTTTTCTAAAAGATTTCAGAATTCATCAGAACTGACTTGTTAAACATTTGAAATCTAGTACATAATAGGAATGTCATGTGTTGATTGATATATTATACACAAAATTAATTTGGATTTTCTGTTGAGAACATTGTCCTTTATTATCAGTGTGCAGTCAGAGCAAAAAAAGCCCCACAGTTACATGTTCAAAGTGTAAAATGTTGTAAATTATTTTAATTTCAGCTCTTTTGTTTCACATTGGAGCAGAAATATGAAAAGCTAGTGACTACAGTAAACAGTTTTGGCTTGAATTAATAGATGAGTCTCTCAATAGGTACAAAATGTAAATTTGAGGGGAATTGCTAAAACATGCTGGAGTTTTCTAATCTAGATACTGTCTCCAGGGGAGGAAATATTCTAAATGTCCTTGCATATATCATAGTCTAATGAATATTCAGTATACCTCCATGGTCTAAAGACTGAACAAAGTCTCAGTTATGTTGTAAAGAGAAAATCAGTAATCCAGACAGACTTTCTTCTTAAAACTTGATTTTATATTGTCTTTTCACTTAGGCAGCATAGCAAAATTTTTAAATTATCTCTTATATTAAATGTATTTGTATACATTTAATATAAGAGATAATTTAAATACATGCATCTAGATATGCATTACAGTTTTGAAAATGCTGTCTATGAAGGTGAAATGTAACATACAGGATTTCCAAGAGGGGGGAAAAAACTGTGAAAAGCATAAAGTTTTATATGCATACAAATTCCAATATATGGCATCGTCAGACAAAGACACGGAGGGGAAGCCAGATAAACTATGCACTACCTTACAATAGAGCTTTGCTTAGGATCATATGAAGATAAACCTAAGGTGGTTTTACAGTTCTTGGAGTCAGGTTTGCTCCCATCTGTCCAGTTCCACAGGTAGAGAATCTTGATATTCTCTGAATGTTCATGTCAGCATATCTGACATGATATATCCAGGGTCCTCTAAATAACTTCATGAGAAGAAAACTGTTCCCTTCTCCATTTAAAAACATTACATTTCCAAAAACACAGCTTCCTTGCAAAATAATCAATGGTCAAGTGGGACAGTATTGAATCCTGAGCTTCTCTTTTTCCTATTTTTCCTGTGTACCTTTTGAACTTTCCAAAGACAGGTTTCTTGTCCACACAATCTACCATAACTCATGTGTACAGACCAGAAAAGAGGATGTGAAAATTTCCTGAAAAAGCTTTTGCTTTCTTGGGTATGTTGGAGAAAATAGAAGCCTTTTAGTTAACATTTCTTTTTGTGCAGTACATTTTTTGTTCAGGTATTATGTTTCTAACCTGAAAGAGAAAAAAATGATACAATGTGGCTATGGTGACCACCCATAATGCAACCCCAAATATACATGTGGAAAAATCAATGTTTACAGCTCTCATCAATTAAAAATGGGCTTATACTGAATATATAACTTAATCCTCAGAACCTAATTTGTCTAGCTGTAATGTAGATGACTTTTGGTAATACTTCCATTAGGCTTATTTTCAAAAGCTATATAGCAAGGGAAATGTATGAAACTGGAGTGAGTACTACACTCCTAAACTACTCAGCTTCTCAAATTCTGCCACATAATTTCTTCTCTTTCATATTATCTATTCTTTAGACACTTATTTTATTCTGTGAACTTTGCTTCACCTCTTCCTTGATCACTGTGGCAATGAAAAATTGTTTTCCTCTGACACTAGAAAAGGACTAGTGTTTGGATATAGATGAGAAGAAAGTTCTAACAAACAATTGCTGAGACCTCCCGTCCTCTTTGCAGAAAGTGGCTTAATTTCTTCCACTGTGCTGGATTCCTTCTTACCAGGTGAAAGCAAGCTGTGTCTTGCTACATTCCTACACTTTTGTCCATGGTGCCATGCTTTGCTTCCCATCCATGCTGCTGCTGAAGTGCATCCAGGACAGCTGCTGGCAATTTGATTCAGGGCTTACTAATTTGTCATCAACCACCACTGCCGATTTGTTTTTTTAAGAGGCCATACCACACTACTCTAAAGGAGATTGGTTTTTGTTCCAGGTGTTTACCCATTGAGACGATGCCTCAGTGCTCCTTCTACCCCTACAGCTCTCACCTCCCAGCATTTCAGAGACCACATGATCACTCCTTCCTCTCTTTACAGTTTGTACTCAGAGAGAGGCTGGAGATATTGATGTTTTGAGAGATTTTGGAGTGTGTATGAGGGGCAAGGGTCAGGTAGGGCCTTGCTCTGGTGAGGAAGTGCCCTGCTTCACAACCCCCCATCCCTAGAGCCTGTATCCCAGCCTGGGAGTGGCTGCCAGTTTCTGTCTCACCAGAGGCAAAGCTCCACACCTACCCCAGGAGCCCCTAACCCAGCTCCTCAGTGGTCAAATGACCAGAAATCCCACCTGAGGGAAGGGCCCAGGAAAGCCCAGGGGTATTTAAATCTGAGCATGAGGTAAGCATATACTTTAACCCTCTCCCCTCCGGGGATTTCTATCAGCTGAATGCTGCTGGAACCCAGGATTTGGTAGCTATATGTGTCTTTTACTGTATCTTTTATGTCTTTTGCTTTCTTCTTTGAATTACTTGGAATTTTTGAGTAGCTTAAAATCAAATGGGGATAAAGATTGTTAAGTTAATGCTTTGAGGAGTGTTTTATGTTGAGTGAATTTGCCAAAGCTCTCTGATCTTATGAAGTTGTTAATAAAGCCTTTTTTGTTGTTTTGATCTCTTGAGAATATCCTGTTGGTATTTCTCCTGTGCCTCTTGCTCAGAGTATGTGAACAACCACATGCCCTGTTAGAAGTCTCACCAAGTGAGCTTTTTTGGGGCCTTACAGTCTCCTTCTCAGATTGTGTAATCCACTAGGGTACAGGAGCAGCGGCTGAGGTATCAGTGCAGCCACTCAGGCTCCATGGAAGGAGCTAGACTCCCCCAGCCACATGCCTTGGATAGCCTTGGACATAAACCTATTGGCCTTCTCCTCTCCTTGCTCTTCTTTGGTAAATGTGATTAAGTTGCTTATAACTGGGGAGGCAATAAAAAACCCCTAATTGCTATTAGAAGAGGAAGAGGACTACGCATCCCCACCCCAAACCTCTGGCTCTCAGTGGGAACACTTCAATTATTTGGTTTTTTTTCCAGATTACCCTTCTCTTCCTCCAGTTTCTGTATTTTTTTCCATTAAAAAACTGCATAAAAATGAACAAGTCCACAATACCTCCTATTAGGGAAACAGGGAGTTTTATTTCTTATGCTATTCTTACTTTATCGCCTAAATATTTTACCAAGTCTCATCCCCATGCACTCACATTTTAGGATCTGGGATTTAACAAACCTGAGCAATGCCTGCCAAAAGGGCATTCCTTGTGTGCTAGTTTCACCTGAGGAAGGATAGATTAATAGGTTTTTCACTATGAGAAAAGCCTCCTCTGAGTCTGATGGGACCAATTGGTGGCTAGTTTGATTATCGACAGTATAGAAAGTTAGTTCGCTCCATGAACACACATTTTGAAGCAGGTAATCTGGAACTGAGGTTCTCTTTCTTTTCCAGCAGCAGTGCAGGTAACAGGGCCCTGGCCTGGCTCCACTGCAGGCCTGTGGGCCTGGCAGGGGCCGGGCTGGGCCCCCTGTCTGGGGAGCTGGCATGTCCTGGCAGAGAGGGAGAGAAGGGGGGTGGCCATGGACAGTGACCAGAGAGACTCAGACTGATATAAAAATCCCAGCCACTTCCCCCCCCTTCCCCAGCGTGGCTGGTTTCTGAGACCCTGGCAAAGCTCCAGCACTGTAGCCTTGGTTTTTTTCTTTTCCTGTGCAAAATCCTAACTCCTTCAATGCTCAGATAAGACTTGCAGACTTTTCACTCCTTCCCAGAGTGAGAAGGGAAAAAAAAGGAGATATTCTGAAGTCAGTGAAGCAAGAGCTAAGTTATTTCAGATGGAAGGAGAATGAGGAGATGCTGTGAAAGTTGGCTGAAAATCCTTTTGTACGTTGTAGGGATGGACTGACATGCACTGAAAATTCCTATAAACCGTGGAGAAAAAGACATGAGGGGTTGGAGTGTTCCATTTGATAGATCATTTGACTAAAGTACCTGTGTTGAGAATCTTTGCCCCGAGGAAAGAAGGGGATCTCGGTTTTCAGAGAATGAAGCATGAATAGAGAGAAAGGAGATGAAGAGAACCTTTGCTTTGGAACATTTCATTCTTAAAAGTAATACCCCATGAATCCAACATGGCCCACATGTACAGCTCTGGGAAGGCTGTGGAGTTGGGAGGAGTGCCACGATTGTAGGTTCCCGGGCGGATGCAAAATCGTGAAAATGAAACCAGAAGATTGTTTTCTACCTTCTTGTGGAAAAATCCCTATAGCCTAACAAGAGGAAACTTCTCTCTCCGAAGTGAACTGAAAAAGGACTATTTAAGTTGGGAACTGACTGAAGTAGTTTTTTGTATGTTTGTTTTGTTGTTATGAAGGTTAGGAGAGAGAAGGAAGGAGTGGTCTGAAAATCTTATTCTGAACTTGTTTTTTTTTTCCTTCTTTGTGTAGTTAATAAATTTCTTTTTATACCCTTTTAGGTTTTAGGCCTGCCTTGCTTCTGCTCGTGGTTCTGTCTCACAACAGAAAATGAGTATATTTTAATTAGCAAATCAAAACTATGACATTATTTGGTGCGTTGGCCGGGAAATTCAAATTAAACGAAGGCATTTTTTGGGGAAATTAAATTAAACCAAGACACCTTGCTGCACCAAATCCTTGTTGAGGGCAATGTCCTGCTGCAATTTCAGATCCCTCTCCCTAATACACACAGAACTCATAGTACAGTTAACTTCGGTCTGAGAACTTGGTATCCCATTGCTGATGGCAAAATTCACTACTGATTGAAAAGAAATCTTTTGACTAAGATAGAAATTACATAGGCAGGGAGTAAGGTTGGGTGAGTCAGCACTGGTAGTCCCATCCATACAGTGCTGTTTGTTAGGTTGTGAGATCTTCTGCACATTTCTCTGGGGTACTAGGATTGCCTATGCTGCAATGCTTTTGATCAGCTTTCAGGTCCATGTTCTTACTACTATTATTTTTATTAGGTAAAAGTGGAAATGGGTCTCCTATACTTGATTTTTGTAGCCTACTGGGTAGCTCTTTCACCTGGGATTTAGTCCCAAACAGTCTTTAGTTCAAAGGAATTGGGGTTACACACTAAATGCACCATCTGTAACTAGAGAGCTACAACGCATTATTTTCCCCTAAGTATAGTTTGGATTCTTATTTGTTGAATTTGAAAGTGCTTCCCTTATAACCCTCTGGCTAACTGTAGGTTTTGAAACAAACTAGGAAAAAAAAAAGTTCTTTTCTTTATGCCAAACTTTGCTACAGCTGTGAGAGGTATCATCTGCTTAATGATACTAACTGAACTACCACATTTTAAAAATCATGGTGAAAATTGTATTGTTCCAGCTTGCACATTCCTACTGCTGAAATATTATCCAACTTTTCAGATGCCAGATGTATCAGTTAATAAAAATTGTAAATATATATATAAAGATAGAACCAGAAATGGTCAATAAAATGAGGTAATCAATGACAGAATTAAAAGAACAGAAACAAAATTGAAACAAAGTGATAAGTATATAATAAAAACACCCTCTGAATATAGCTGGATTTGATGAACAGTCAGATTGTTACTATACATATATTTCAATAATAAATATNNATATTTCAATAATAAATATTTAAATATTTTTAATATTATATTGATTTACATGGAAAATATAATAACATAAATATTCAAGACTGTCTTTCCTTTAAACTAGATTTATCATTTTCAGCTACTGAGGAAGAAATTACTATTTCTTCAGTTATTCAGCTGCAGTCAGGTTAAGAGAGAAATCAATAATATCTTTTACAATTATGTCACTGTTAACATTACAATCAACTGAGTACAGTTGTAACATTTCTAAAAGTACTAAGCTATAACACAGGAAAGGTCATATCAATTTTTTTTCTATTCTGATCAAGTAATGAGATCTTGTAAAATAAATTTAATGTAATAAATATTTTCTAAATGTTATCAGTCAAGTATATCCTAGTAACACAGAGGTTTAAAAATCCCTTACACTTAGTAGTCTCAAAGGTAAACTTTTTGTTCACTTCTAGAAGCATATGCTTTACCTACTTTTTAATTATTTGATTATTTTTGGAATAATGTTTAACCTACTTAATAAAAGCAGTATGATGACATGGGTAACACATTGCTTCGAAATGATTAGATTAGGAATAAAATGTAGTAAACTGGGATCACATGACTAACAGCTAAAGTTCCTAGAGAATTAATTTCATTTTTTCTAAATCTGTTTCCTTATTTCAAAGATGTTAATAATGATTTTAGTCATATTTGAAAAGCAAGCAAAATGTTATAAAAAATAAAAATATGCACAATCTAGTGTATATGAAAGTAATGGGTTTTGTCATAATTGAAAGCCAAAACAGTTAGCAATAGATAAAAATATACATAGTTTAGTGTATATGGCAGTATGATATTGCCATCATCATCCAGAGCAAGAGTAACAAATCAGACAGCTTCCTTCCTTAGTTGGAAACTGAGCTACATGTTTCACTGATGAAAAATTATGTTGAATATACTAGAAAATTGAATGTGCTCTGTGGTATTCCTTATTATTTGATTGTGCTTCATTCTGCAGTTGTAATGAAGTTTAATTATTACAATGATTCAGTTGCTGGTAAACTTGTAGGTGACAGCAGGTCAACTAGAAGGAATTGTAAATCTCCAATTCAGCAATTGCATTGTTAAATCAAGATTAAAAGAGAAACAAAGAGGGACTGATGGAATAATTGGTAAATTGAAGCTTAAAAAGTTATGTACCAAATAAAATTATTTCCTGGAAGAAATTAGCATATTTTACACATATAGTAATACTTTGTGTATATAGACATTGTATTTAAATATTTTTGTATAAGATCAATATCTGTCTTATTTTTGCCCTGGGTATTGTTTTACCCTGGATGCTGTTTGGAAACCTGTGAAAGGTGCTTACACTGCATTGAACCAATTACAGAATTGCCCTAGCTGGTGAGGAGAATTTTCCTGTTTCACAGATGGGACTTAATGTAGGATGCTAATGGCTACAGAGAAACTAACTCGATTTATAATCCCCAATTAAATCTCCCTCTGTAGTAGTTAATTAAGAGCAATGCAACTGCAAATTATTCTCATTCTAACTTATATATATCATACACAGAATAAAGAAAACAATTATTTTAAAAACTGTACTTGGAATATACTTCTGGATTCTCAAGTGTGAACTTAAAGTAAGTGAAATATGTATCCTCTTTTAGGGAAGGGAAACTTCCAAAGGACTGGTGGAACAGCCACCTTTCCTTTTTATCTAAGCATGTCCTGCCCTAAACCAGGACAACATCATTCAGGTTGCACCATTCTTGTAATTTATTAAAAAGACTAATAAACAGTAGATTGGGAAATACAAGAAAAGGAAAACTAGCATGCTTTGAAATCTCAACCATTACAGTAAAACTGATGTAATAGTAGCTCTGTATCTTGTTGTACCTGTGTCGTACATTTTTAAGGAAAGAACATAGCTGAATTTTATGTTGTCCTGAAAATACTTGGTGAATTTAAAGGTATAGGAATATACCTATCAATAATTCCGCATGATATTCAGTTTTTATATATGAAATTCTGGAGCACACGTGCATTGTTGGGCCCATCTATTCTATTATAATTTTGCAGATTTTTACAAAACAAACAGGCAAAGAAGAGTTTACAAATATTATTTTAAAATAAAGGTTTCAGTAAAAAGTCCAAAAGTTTCCCAGTAAACTTGCACAACTTTGGGAGCTGAATAACAGCAGCTTTTGGTCTGGACTGCATTACTATTTTGGGTATTTGTAGTGAATACTGAGTATTGTTGTTGAAGGTTAGGGCAAAGCCATTCTCTTAAATTCAGACTATTGTGTCCCTTTATGCATATACAGAAAAGGAAAGTATCAGATTGCATATAAAATGGAAATCAATGGAAATTTTTGACTAAGAAGCATTTATGGGAAATTACTATGTTCTGAGGCATTGTGGAAGTTACAGTGTCTATATAATGTCCAAGACCTTATTAAGATTTACAGTCATTTAGTACAAAGAGCACTTGATTTTTTTTTATCAGTTTAATGACTGAATATAACACAATTGCTTTTCAATGTATTTCTGCACTTTACATAATTTTTTCTTGCAACAATCACATTTTTTTCAGATGACCTTTAAAGAAACCCTTTTTCCTTTTAGAGGCTTTTTCTGCCTCCTATGGTTGAAAAGTCCCTCATTTAGCATAACTACAGTTCCTGTGCAAATTCAATTTTTTCTTTCATTAAATGAATAGTAATTATATAGAAATACAGAAAATACTTCATTATCATCGTTAATTGGAACATCATAGAAAGTGAAATGTTCAGAACCACCACCTACTTCTATTCTTCTAGTCTTTGAACTGATTCCTTTTTTTCTATATCTCTTCCTATTCTTAACTTCTTATTATAGCAACCACTTTGATTTTCTTCATTATAGACAGTAACAAAATCTTATAATTTTGTAGACATTTGTTAGATCACATAAAATATTTCATATTCTAAATATAGAAAAAGTTGTGTATCTTAGCACACTTGTATGTATACATATATTTCTCTGCCTCTAAATAACATCTTCCCTTGTGACATTGGAAGATTCTTCTTTACCCAAGGCATTGCAATCTGTGTTCTCCTATCTTCTTTATGGTGTGAAAATCTTCAGAATTCATTTAATATATCATGTTTGACCCATTAAAATTTACCATAGAGTAATTACTTCTGTGGCAAAATTCCAATCTTCTTTCCTCAGGTATCCCTTTAAATTTTCTTCTTAGTCTGCATCTTCCTAGATTATTTTTACCCTGTAGTGTGACTACCATTACCTGGAGCTAAAAAATCAGTGAATCTCAATATATGCGGAAATGTGTAATTTTGATATTATTTACTTTTTACTGTTTGTATTCATAGATGAGTAAGTAAGATCTGATTGTAAGTAATATATATTTATAAAAAGACAGGCAATAATATAATCTGTCCTCTATTGTTTGTACATGAAATTATAGCAGGTGTCATTTCAGACTGCTTATTTGTTCTTTTTGTCCCAGCTTGGACATGAAATGCAGTTTAATACGGAGCCTGAAGGTTATTTGTTTTTTAGTTCTTTGAATTGCCAGTAATGTTTCAGAGATTAAACTCTCTATAAAACCCAGTTTGGTTGCATTATTTGATTTTTAATGATTTCTTAGGGTTTTAAAATTGTTTCAATAGAAAACAACTGTGTTTTTTACAAGCTGAAAAACTAATGCTTGTGTAGTGTTGGATCTGGTGCACATTCCCTGCTTTCTTGGAGCTGCCTGCACTCCATGCCACTGGAGGGATGCAGCTCGGTGGTGCAGTCTTGGCTCAGACCATTTTGTGAGTAAGAAATGGAGGAAAACTCATTGTCAAGGTCCTGCTTCATTTCGCTTCATCTGTGTCTCTGTCCCTCATCCCAGAGCTATGTCACAGCCCTGCCCTTGCCCAGTCACATCTCTGCTGATCCCAGCCCTGGCCCCCACTTTCTAACTTGACTTCTGAGGTGAGCAGCTGTAAAGTTGCTCTAGTCAGAAGGGAAAAGTTACTGAGGATAAGAAAAGTACTGCTGAAAATACCGACAGCTTTCTCCAGGTGGTGGACTGTGCTGGGATTCCTCTGCCCTGCCAGAGGGGCTGGCAACCCCTACCCCTTTGCTTACAGAACAGCCAGATCTTGCTGCTCCTAAACCACATAGTTTGGTTATATCTGGTTAGGAATTTTTCTCATGCTAAATGAATATTGCAGTGGGAGGGATGAAATAATGTAGTTTAAGAATTTATAGTTGCCTTCCGGGCATACGGATACAAATCAGTTGAGTACCCCAACACATTCTTCTAAAATTATTATTACTGTTCTTTTGCATGTGGGTTGATTATAACTACTATTAAATAATCACATTCACAATGGGTAACTTAAAAATAGTTAATGAACAGGTCATAAAATAATTCTTTCATTAAATTGCTTTTCAAAATCAACAACTATTAAGTGAATAGCATTGAGTCAGCTGCAGCTGATAGTGGTTAATTTGTAGGAGAGATACTGGATGCTTCTTTCAATTTATCAGCTCAAGCTATTGGATCTTTTCTTACATTTTGTTTCATTACTTTTTAAATTTAGGTTTCATTGATCATTTCTTATTAGATGAATAATTTTTATTATACTGGAATTGAAATGGTAGATAATAACTTGTCCACTATGAATTAAGTGCAAACAATCTGATCTATGCTTTTGTCATACTTCAACTTAATTGCTAGGCTAAAGGTTTCTGCTAGCTATCAGGTTTAATAGTGAATGTCCTGCCAGTTCTCATTTTTCAGCGCACTGCCTGTATTTTTCAGCTCTGCAAAGTGAAAGGGTTGTTTTTTTTATATTAGATTATGCTGAAAAAAAAAAGAAAAAAGACAACTTCCTATTGTCTGTTGCTGACTTCCTTCCTGATCCTCCAAAACAAAATAATATCCTTGTAAAGCCTGGTATAACCAACTGGATTTGGATGATTACAAAATGCACTGCAGAAGTTAAAAGAAAGTTTTCACTTTCTTTTCACACACGGTTCTCTTCTCATAAGAGATAGCTACAGACGCAGTTAAATTTTTTTTCTTTGTGAAATGTGATCCCACTTGAACATAAAAATTCTGTCTTACTACCACAGGGAAATAGTACCTGCCCAAGGGAAGACCAAGTCTCAATGCATCATATAGTTACTTTAAAGACAGGTTACTATAACTGAGATGTAAAAAATATGTTTATATATAATGCTATTTCATTTTCATAAGTGTTCTAGTGTCGTGATGAGTATTTCTTGACTGGCTCAGATTGCACTTCCTCTGTATTGATGGCTGATGCTTCAAATCAACTTCTGCTGCCATATTTCTCAGCAATGAAAATTACTGCCAGCAGAGATCAGTTATATTTGCCATGTATTCTTTATTCTTTCCTGTCAAAATTAGAATCTTTTACCCATGGCCACTTTCATATCACTTTTCATGAAGAGAATACTTACATTTGTTCTAATGTTCTTTTAAAATAATTGGTCTGGAATTGCAGCTTATGAACCGAACTTCAAATTCCAGTAACTGAATGAGATGAATAGGTCTTTTTGAGGCCAAATCCATTTATCAAATCACTGGTTTAATGCAAAATCCTTTAGTCTTCTGGCTGATCACTTAGTCTGCAAGAGGAAGTGCTGATAGAAGCAGCCTCTGGTATTAGGAGAAGCTGAAACATGGTCATGAAGCAAAGACATTTATATCATTATGCATGTCAGATATGGGGGGGAAGGTGCCATAATGTGTTTCTATAAATAATGTGGAGAGTGGAATAATAGACACTACACTCCAATGCCCCGCTGACAGAAATTATATGGGAAGCTGGGACAGACGGTAACTTTTATATAAGATAGATTAACCAAGGGAGATAAGAATGAATTTTCATAAACTTAATGTTTCTCTCAAGACATGAAGGAGAACTGGAAAATAACCAGTCTGCAGAAAGGAGAAATAGAAGTCAGGAAGAGGTAATGAATGAAAGAGAATGTCACTTTTACTTTGAAAAACAGAAAAAACTGTAGTATTTAAATATTCAAGGCAGAGAAAGAATAAAAAAAAAAAGTTCTCAGAGTCTTAAACTGAATAGATTTCACCCAGATTACATAAATAATATAATATGATGACAAAGTTACAGGTTTTATATATTTAAGATGGCAGACTAAATCAGCCTCACCTCTGTGCCTCATAAGATCATTGAATAGCTTCTCCTCAAAGATGTGTAAACATGGGAGGCAAAGAGGTTATCTGTAGCACAGTGGAGAAATTAACAGGATAAAGGCTCCATGTCTTTTTGTATTGCATAATTCTATGGACCCATGTCATGAACCCCATACACCAAAAGCATGGGTAAGCCTTTAGGTTGGGACAATTGAAATTAATGTTTTTTAATTCCATCAAAGCTGATTGAATAAAATAAGGTGTGATTGCATCCCCTGCTGGAAGTATATGAAATTTGACCTAACATTATTTCCAAATGGGTACTAAGGAGCATAGACTAGACCAGACCAGAGTAATTTTCCAATTTGGTCTCTTTGAAGAATCTTTTTTCCTTTAATTCCTAAGATATTCTATACATACTGGATTTACAGAAAGGATCTAAACTAAATTTTCAATACTATACTTGTAAAGACAATAGCTTATGCTAGGATTGGGCTTGCAGAGTAAGTTCTAATTTTGAATAAATAAACACAGGAATTAAGACTTCATACAGCACACTCCAAAAGCTATTTCTTGAACCAACATCTATGTCATTTTAACGTATTTTAACAACTTGTAAAACTATTATTTTGAAAAGATTTCTCAAACCAAGAAAGGCATAGCTAAAGTCTGATGAAAAACTGAATTACATTTGAATGACAAAATACCATACTCATTAATTTCCACTGACTGTAGAAGCTTTATGCTGCTCAAGCAAAGAGAGAGATACATTTATCCAAGGGAAGGGTTTAAAGCCATATCCTGCATTTCCTAAACCTCCTATATAGTTGGGCTATATAGCCAAATATCCAAAGAGCTTTTAGAGACTATAGATAAAACAAACAAGTGGAAACACAATTCTTTATTATTAATTATGCTTCTAATATAATTAATGATAAAAATTCATAAATAACATAGGGAAGAGGAACACACTGTTGTTTGGTGGGATGTCCATTACTGCGTTTATACATGGCAGTGTTGTATTGCTGATTGTGAAATGTTTCATCTCAAGCGATGGTACTGTGAGGTCTCCTAAATAGATACACAGTGGCAATATTCAATATAGAGTATCTCTTAATATTTTTATCTTCATGCATTCCAAACCTCCGAAAAAATTGCTCTGAAGTATGACAAAAATGCTGTTTTTATTATCAATAATCCCAAAAGCAAGCTTTAAAACCTAAATATTTTACTCTAAATTTTAATTCTGTCATTAAATTGAAAGAATAGTAATGAGATTTAAAATATTGATGAATATTGTGGTTTCATACCTCTATTTTTTTAATCAGTATGCCATGTTTTTATACCTGCATTCTCATACCAAGCTGATGATTTCCTTAAGGAATTATGGCCTTGTGTAATCACAAGGTTTTAAGATTTGAATGCCTGAAAAGGAATGACATTAAAAAATCTTGTAATTTGTGTGATATACATATATTACAACACTGAAGGTCCTTCTCTTGTTTAAGTCTGAATTTAAAAACCATAAAAAGTCTAAATTGAGTTACTGAACATGCATTAATGCCTTCTATTAATTATCACTAAGATAAGGCAAATAGATGCTACATGTACAGTTCTTATTGTACTCTGCTTAATGATTCTCTTCTTAGGTCTTTATTTCCCTGCAAGAATTGGAAGAACAGCCAACAGCTTCTATTTTTTTGAGAAACATACTCCTGTTCTCATTAAGTAAATAGGCCAAAAAAAGAACAAAACATGAATGATAGAAAAATGGCATGAAGCATTACTGAGGAAGTGAGGGATGAGTTCTTGTACAGTTGAAGTCCCTGCAAAATAAAAAGTAAGGGGAGAAAATTTATTTTAGAATGCATCTAAAATCTACGTGATTTAGAAGCTTTGGTTTTCACCAGTCTATTAATTTCCTTACAGTCCTGCTATTCTGGTACTCATTTTTGATCTATAAAAGTATCATGCTTTACACGAGTAATTTTCATCCATTATGTTTATTTCCAGAGAAAAACAGTAAAATATTCTGCTTCCAGTATTAATAATATTACCTAATTTATTTTAGTGGCACTTTCATGGATTTACATCTATGTAAATAAAATTACCATCTCACCCAAAACAGAGAAACTAGTCTCTTTTAATCCCAAATGTCTGCAGTGGACTGCAATCTCAAAATAGTAGGTAATTTCTCTCTTCATAAGTAATACTGACTCATTTTCATGGTAACATCCCATTCAACAGTGACCAGTTCTGCATTTGTACTTCCTTCTCTTGGCATTTTCAGTAAATGATTGAAACCTGCAAAATGGGTGCCAAGATATAAAGGTCTTACCTCAGAGTTTCATGGGTACAAAACTGCTATGCTGGTATTTAAGGATGTGAAAGATTATTTTGCCACAAATTATTTAATTCCCTGTCTCTTCCCTGCACTAAATTCTTTTTCACAATTGAAATAATGTACAGTAACTCCCTAATTCCACTCTTTTGTCTCCCCAATATTAAGTATTGTGCCATTTTGGAAGCTGCTAAGATATTTTTTCATATAAATTATCTATAAATCTGTATTGTTTATCTGAGTGGTGATACACACCTCAGAAATATGTCAGTATTGTGAAAATCAAGACTGAGTTTTTTACCTAATTTCTTTTTGCTCACAGAAACTGCTGTTGCTCTCTAAAGGCTGAAACCCTTATAAGACTTCAGTGTCAAAAACGTAATGAGCTCAGCTTACATTCTACCTTCAAATGTCACAGTAATTTACAGACAAATATATATGCCTGTTTAAGAGGTTCCTTTTTCAATCCCATCATGGGCTTAATGACATAAGGACAATGGACATCCATCCAAAATGTATAAATTTCATTTATCACAACATTCTCTCCATTCTCTTAAATCTCTAAAAGGACAATCAAATCAATATTACATAGTATATAAAGCCCTGACACCCATATCTCAGCTATATCTGAAGTAATCACAATAAACTTTTTATATTGTTTCAAAGGCAGATTTTTTTAGAAACATCTGATTAATTTAAATGTATACCCTGGAGGGGAAAGGGGTTAATTTGCTCCATGAGGGTCCCTGTCTTCCCATTACCTATAAAGTAATCTGACAGTTTTGTTCTCTCTCTACAAAGTGAGACTAATGAGTCATTTGTTTACATGATACTCATCCATCAAAACTCCTGGCAAGACAAAAATGTTACTTGGCTTCAGTCAAACAAATTAGGCAAGAGACCCAGTAATTAATAGTCCTGCCATGGCTTACATCTTTCTTTTTAAAAAAATAAAGCCTTTGAAATTAGTCGGTGTGAACAGAAGTTGTTGTGCTACCTTCCTTTTTCCTACTCACTCGTTTGTTACGGTATGCTTAAAAGGATGCATTAAAGGCCACAGACAAATTGGGCTCACTTGTAAGTTATGGGCAATCATCAGAGATACTGAACAGGAAGATGCTGAGCAAAAAGGGGAGGGAACCTCACATGGAGTTTGTGTGGTTCTGTTGCAAAAGGACTTCTAATACCCTTGTGATCTGTAATTCAGTGACTTGACAAGGCTCTCATTCCCACAAGTCACTGACTCATCATAACAGCTGTTTGCCAAGCTGCTGTCAAGACTCTGACTGTGGGAAGTTACTGGTAAAGAATTTATAACTCATTTGGAAAAATTTCAGCCTTACACCTTTTCATTATATTACTGGATAAACTCTTGTTTCCTTGGTGTCAACATAGCATGAGACTTGCTGGCTCAGGCTTCTAGTCTGCTGAACTGATGTAAAACAAACAGCTACCACTTGTTTGGTCGGTTTGTTGGCTTTCTTTTCTCTCTTCAAATCAGAAAGAAAGACGAAACTCCATATTATCATCAGAGTATTAGTTATATTAACATAATATATGCTAATATAGTATAAGCATATTAGCATAAGAGCAGTGGCTGTAACAGGATTGACGTGATCTTATAACATACTGTTGAAACAGTCCAAGAAATATTTGTCAATTCCAAATTGAGACAGGTGGTGAGAAAAGATAACTGATGTTGGTTAAAGAAACAGGAGCAGAAGGATCCTTGAATGAAAATTAGCTATTTAAGTATATTTCTTTCTGCTTATCTTGAGGAATGAAAAAGTAGATTACATCCCATCATCTGAACCACCGTGTCCTCTCCATATGCAGTTTGCTTTATTGGTATTGAGTAGCTTTTCAACTCATATTCAGCCTGCTATCTACTGTTACCCTTAGATCTTTTTCAGCAAGGCCATTGTTCATCCAGTTAATTTTCTTTCTTTTCCTTTTCCATGCACATAGCCCTTGTTTTCATGATCGTTACAATAACATAACAACTCCCAAGATATATGTCTACTCCATAATCTCACTCATCTGTCTTTGCCTTTATCTATGTGTTTTCACCCTTTCCAGCATCATATCATATTTCATCTTCATAATAAAAATTATGAACAGAATTATAGTAATTATAAAATATATAATCATAGTAATGGACAGTAACAGTAATTATTCTGATCAATTCTCTGTCTACACTTTGCCACTTGTATCATACTGATGACTTCTAGCCATAATTAATTTTGTTTTGTTGGATCAAATTACTTTAATCCCAAAGTTAATGTCAGTTCTATCTGTATTGCCCATTTGTTGCTTCCTCTATGAGAGAATTTCCTCCAGGTAAAATATTTCATTCTCATCTTTCTTTCCTGATGAACTATTTCTTCCATGGACTATCTCCATTCCAATAAAGGAAAATATCTTTCTAATGTCCCTACATGATTTTTTAACATTTCTTCCTTGGATAAAATCCAAATTCTCCAACAAGTTTCAAATTTTTCTTTTTTTCACTTATAAGATTAAAATATATTTCAGTTTTTAGTAGTGTGAACAGTAACAGAAATACTCTTCAGTTGTTTTCTCTAAAGTCAATATAGATGAGGCAATGGCTAATTAGGAGACACTATTTCATGTAGATAGTCCACTTTTTTCAGATAAACATAAGCTGTACCTCATAATAATACCTGAACAATGTTATTATCCTAAATTAATTAACTTTCAACTAGCTGTGAACTGTATGGGTGCGAGAGTCTGTGGCTGACATTTTTTTCTCTATTTTCCAGTATAGATATAGGCACTGAAACCAGCTTGTCACAGTAAACAGACCAATGCAAAAAGGTCCTATATCAGAAGGCTGCAGAACTGCTGACCTTACCTAACACTAGCTGCAGAATGCTTCCAATGGCCTGTAACAATCTAAATGTCCGAAGTGCAAGTTAATCAAACCACAAGCCAGTATTCTCCACAGAAGAGACGACTCAAAAATGAGGCCAGAAGTTTGCCAAAGCAGAAAGTTTGTGATCTGACATTGACGATCCTTGGGAGTAAGCTGTGCCTCACAGAACAGAAAACAGAAAAATTGTCCAGGAGTCTTTGAATATATGAAAATTCCATTTTGATTCCAAATTTGATTTTACAACTAAGCTGATCCTCAGGACATAGTGACTAAATGCTTTAAAGAACCTTTGCAGCAGGCTGCAGTCCAAAACTGCAACTGTCAATGACCTTTGTTTGCTAAGTACCCATGTTAGCTATCGCTTTAACGTAAAGTATGTTGATTCCTTACTCTGTTACCAGGAAAAAAAATACTTCTTTGTTTTAATGCAATGTTTTTCTCATTAATATGTGCCACCAACACTTCCTATTGTAAACTGTGAGGCTGCTCTCTGAGAGGTGATAATAGTTGTAGCCCATTCTTAAAACACACGTGTCATTTGTCAGTGGTTAGCATTGGATTTACCAACATAAGTCAATGATGTATCTTCTAATGTTTTATTTTATATCTTTTGGTTCATTCAGATTTGTTAAGAAGCTTTATTCTAGCAGCAATAATTGTAAGTATTTTAGCTAAACCTTTGAAAACCAGTGTCTTAGAAGAAGGGTTTATTGTACTTATAACGACATTTGCAAGGGAAAATCATGAGCACCCGCGTTTAAAATTACTGTGACTTTACAGAACAATTTGATCATAGTGGTAACTTTGCTTTAAGGAATATTTTTTTAGCCCTCTGAGTAGATTTTTTAAGTAGAGGAAAGAAGTAGGAAACAAGACAACTGTTTTTCTCTGTATTCCTCAGAGAAAAGCTAAACCCTCCAACTGGATGATAAAGGCATAAAAAAGACTGTAGGTCTGTTAGAAGTAGCAGGTGGGAGTAGATGAAGTTACAGAAGACATGTTTTTGAAAAGGAACTATTTTTTAATACACTGACTGAAGACGATCTGTGGGCATCTCATTGTAAATATACTCATTTCTTCAGCATCCTATGCTCATTTATAATCAGTGAGAGATTCAGGCACTCATTCTGTACAGTTTCACAGTAAGTAGAAAAAAAATCCAGCTCAGATCACTCACATCATGAGAGTGAAATATGACCTGCCTGGTAGATACTCCAAAACCTTCAACTTCAAGGGTTAAACTTGCTGGAAAAAAATTTAAAAATACATTTTTTCATAGTCAAAATATAAGAAAATTTTTTAATATGTGAGTTTGAAGAAAGTTTGTTTAAAACAATTTTTTCTTTGTTTTGCTCCATAACATTGAGCTTTCATGGAGTTTTTTTTTTTGCTTTTCATTAGAGAATGAATCTGTAACTAGCAGGTGATTTAGAGCTGGTTTTTAAAGCCTAAAATTTGATTTTACATATATAGTTTTATTTTTTTTTCTGTGCGGTTCAAGTCAAACCTGTTTATAACCTGGCATAATCTCAATTATATCCTGAAAGACAAACAGACATTGTGCTGCTTCTGAAGCATTTAAAATAGCTTAGCTACATTTTAAGGGTTCAGATGCATTAGGAGAGAAATAAAGTAAGAGAATTCATAGTGAGTAGGTAATGACTATGCTTTGGTGCAAGCCAGTTTTCATGCTGGCCTGGAAACATTATGACTTAAGTAGTTTCATATTGGAAATTTGAAAGTTCATGAACTTTGCTATTGCAAATGTGGACAGAGTCTAGAGGCCTTTAAAGTTAGACCTGCCAATGAAGAGGGAATTTCAAGACAGAATTCATTCCTTTTGAACTAAGGAACCCCAAACCTTTCAAATTTAGGTGTGGTGGGAGTCTGAGCTCTATCTCCTGTAGCAAAATACTACACCTGCAAATGAAAGCATATTAACTTAGTCCACTTTTAAAAATAATTTATTAGTGAATCAGTGGCTATGTGGTGTCATGTTTCTACCAAAAAAAAAAAAACAAAAAACTGTAGAGGGAAGAAAAAGCAGAATATATTGGAATTTTAACTAGGCAACATAAAATTGTTGAAGTAACAATATCGACTAGTTTTTGTAGTAACATTATAGAAGATACATGTTAACATAAATAAAATTTCTTTGCAAACAGAATCCTTACAGTAGTATAAAATACAGAGTGCAAAAATAAACAGAAGAATTTGAATTAAGAAACTCCAGAGTCCTTCACAATTCAACTATTTTTGTCATAGAAATACTTTGTGTCTGCTTTGCTCTACAAGTTCTAGGTAAATAAAACTGCAAAATTAATAAAGACTAAGATTATGGGAGGTTTTCTGATATTTTTTTTTCTAAAATTAATTTTAAGAGAAAACGTTACTTTCCACCACCCACACCATAGCACCCTAAAACAAGGTCAGCTTTTCTCCTCTCTTCCAAAAATGCAAACATTTACAGTCTCCTTTATTGACTCACTTCCAAGCTCATAATCTTTGTTTGCCACTAAAACAAGACAACTATGTTTTTCTGAAAGACTCACACTATGCACAGGTGTTGATCCTGCTGGGAAAAGAATTAAATATGATTTATGATAGTCAGGCACATGAGCTGTTTTTATGTTATCCCTTTGAAAGAAAGCAATAGCAACTTTTCTGACAGAGAAGCCAGACAACTGGTTTTGATAGCCCTCAATGAAAAATTCTTTGGATCAATCAAATATCAGAACATGATTTAATTTTGTATAAGAGTTTGTTACTCAGGGTGAGATCTGCTAAAGTGTTCCACATAAGGAATCTCTTGGGAGCAACTCATGGGAAATAGTAGGTGTAGCCTGGTTATGGAAAGGGGAATACAGATAAAGGATTTTAGTTGTGCATTACTGCACAGGAGTGAACTTCAGGCAACTTCAGGTTAAGATGGCTGTAACAGTCTTTTGCCTTCTGGTTCATTTTCTTTGATTGAAGGATCCAAATTTTTTTTTCAGCATCCAACCTTGTAGACAGACTTACTCTTAGCAGAGACGTCTCAGGTTTACTACATTCTACAACTGACACAGCATCACTTAGTATTCGGTACACCTTCTGTCTTGGCTTCTGCATTGTGTAGGAGTTAGATGAAAGTAAGTTGACTGCTCTTTGAAATGTTTAATAGAGGATTTAATACACAGTGATCCTATTGTGATGGCAGCTCAATTTTTTTTAGTTGCTCTCAAAAATTATTTTGTTGGATGCTTTGAATCTTCTATTTGAGTCAATCTTAGCTGTAATAGTCAGACTATTGTGGACTATATATAAATATTTGATTATGTAAAAGAACATTACCAAATTAAGGAAGCAGCACATACATATATTTTCAAATTTTCACTATAGCATTTATCAGAACTATGACACAGAAACTCTTGTTGCAAACTTGCAGGAGAAGTTTACTCTCAGGTATGAAATGGAGTCTGCTTTTGCATTAATCCTTATGTTCCTTAGATTGTACTAAAATATCTCATAATCTTGGTTTACAAGAGACAATATAAAACTTCTCAACTTGTTTATGGTGAAAGGTGACTTTGAGGAATAGGGTGACAGCAAAAAATCTACACAGAAAGCTGATAAATTTGACCTTTGCCTCAGTAATATTCTTGAGGTGAATATATAGTAAAGTGCCTTGAATAGCGTTATGCTTTAAATTGATAAAATAAAGCAATTACAATGAGAAAACAATTTACACATTTCTTGATTGTTGTGATTTTAAATCTCAGTCTTCTGTTTGAATAAAGTAGATTTCTGCTCTGTCCTTGAAATATGAATTTCCTAATGAAATCAAGGAAAAGGATATACCAGTATGGTAGTTTTGCTCCTGCTGAGAAAAATAATCTTTACCTCAGATAAAAAAGATTGATTTGGATTTTTTTCCTGTAAAAATGCTTATTTTAGGATGTTAATATTCATAATAGTTATTTTAGCATAATTAAAAATGGTCTTATAGTTGGTTTAATTTAGCCAATAATTACAAGCCTGCTTCCCAATTAAAAAATGCTCTAAATAATTGTTTTTAAAATGTGGGAGCTATCAAATGTAATGTAAAATATATAGCAAAATGTATCAATGATTCTTTGGATAAAATATGACTGCACGATTAATGTATAAAAAGTGCATAGCATAGACTTTAAAGTAAATGTTGTATCTGCTATACATAACTGAACAAGGAAAATCTAATTATATTTTCATATCTATTTTTTCAGCATTTAAAGCACATAAATCCTAACATATGTCAACACACACACAGATATATATGACTTTGCCTAAACACAGTGAACTGAAATTTTTTCATTCATACTTCCCTTTATTATCTTAGGACAAGTAAATGAACAACCAAAACCTTCTTTTTCTAGTTCTAGAAGTTGCACAGATGTTATCCAGAGAGGTATATAAGAGAGTGCCTCTCTAGTAAGACATTGCTTTGCTAAATGCTTTACTTAGGCTTCTACATCTCTTCCAGTAATTCCCTTTAGTTTGCTCACTTTTAGCCTTATGCCTTTCAGTCTGCACTTACAGCCAAAGTACTGTTAATTTTGAAGAATCATGTATGAACTGAGGTGAAGTTTCTCTTAACACAAATGCTGGCATTTTCAGTTTAAAATTATTTGGCCAAATGAGGTACCATTTCAGTTTCAGGATACCAGTTAAATGGTCAGTGCTTGTATAGGTCAGCACTTGCATAAATTTGTCTGTGAGTGTAGGTGTACTTATATATAGGATCAGGAAATGGGATGCAAACATTCTTGCTCAATTGAAAAAGCTCTGGAAAAACCTCATTTCCTCCTGCTCTTCAGGGAATCTTGGGAAATTTTTCATTAGTGTAATGAAGTTAAGAAAATTAAACTATGCCATTCCATTGTTATTACTTTAATTATTTTTTTACAATGCATTGTATGATTAGGACACTCCAGCACATAAAAACTGTAAGGCAATGAAGATTATTGAGCAGGGGTCAATTTTCATCCTCTGGCAAGCCTCTAACCAGTGGGTTGTGTTTAAAAACATAGACCAGGGAAAGGGAACTTGAGTTCATGCTTTGCAAGAAATTGATGATTGGCATATAGCCTGTATGAATTCTCACAATTTTAGAAGGCCAGACATAGAGCGTCTGATGCCACAGAGGTATTTACTTTGCTTCATCTGCAGGATTTGCTATGGCTTGTTTAATTAGTGTATTTTCTACTTTTTGGAAATTTTATGTGGAAATTTAAAAGTTCTAAATATATATTTTTGCCTCAACTACTTACGGTAATGCCTTGATTTTTAATGTTACATTTATTCTCAAAATCTTTTACTGATTCTTTAAAAATTCCTTGTTATTGATAAAATCTAACAGAATAAAGTAAACATTTCCAAATTTTCTAAAAGATATATTGAGTTTTACTTTTGCATTATATTTTAGTGTTGCTTCCTTGTCAGGAATCTCTAGGATACTGCAGCCAGTTATGAAAATGAACAAATGGAAATTTTAATTTTATGTAAGCACAAAAAACATTTATCAACAAATGTACATGGTTCACAATAAAAGAAATATGAATATATGGAATTCATTGTTTTAGCTACAAAACAAATATGTAATCTATTTGTCTATTTTAAAGTAAATTAAAAAAAGGAAAAAGTATAGGAAACATGTATAGATGTAGTCTGGCCACAGAAATATATATGCTTGTTTCAGTGGAGTAATTTTTAAAGTTGAAATAATGTTATAACTGCTGTATCTCTTATAAAATTTTTAGGCTTCTTGAGATTTTAGTATTTCAGGAAATTTAGATGATTTCTTATATATACATACATAGATGACATATGGATACTGTCACAGTTCATAAGATGTATATACAACTGTCATAAATAACATCTGTAGACTGTAAAGGCATTAAGGTCTTTAAAGAGAGCAACATTCTCATGTCACTAATATAACTACAGGGACTAGAGGAAATCAGTTATTTAGTCTCATCTCCCCTTAAACCAAGTAACCTGGTTATGTGGAATTTTCTTTTCTCTTTTCTTTTATAGAACATATGGAGAGAATTCTCACCATTTGGTAGTCTGACTCTACCACTCAAACGTAACCAGAAAAGGTGAGAGAGTTCAATTTCTGTTGAAATACTTTGACTGGCAAGATAAGATATGACTGCTGCTAGTAGTAGTGTATAAAATGCTATTGCTTAAATCTATCTACCATAGTCCTCTCAGTGATAATGGGGTCCTGTAGATGGGTCTCCTGGAGCTTTTACCTGACTTCACAATGGTTTGTGACGTGAATTCCTGAAGTCTTTAATAACAAGAATACCCACTGAAAATTTTTATTAAGTAGACCCATTTTATGCTCTGGACTATTTTAACTCATATTAAGCTTTTTTTGGCTTTTTTTTTTAAATCTAAAACATGAAACCCGCAGTGCTAGGATAAAAATGTCTATCTTATATTCAAGCATATTTTTCCATGTCTCCTAACACTCTTGTGGAAAAAAAAATAGTACTAGAAGAGATCAAAACAAAGTTTTTTCCAAATTTAAGCTAGTTATTAAGTATCAGAGTATAGTGATATACACTAATGGTCCCAAATCTTGATTTCACTACTATAGAGGAGTACTATAGGGTCTTTATCATCCTATTAGAAATAGCAGAATAACTCAGTAAAGAGACGTTTACAGCTGGAAGGCTTGCTGAAAATAATACCTCTTTTTGAAAAAGCATTCCCATGGAAACTTGCTTCACTGCTGTTTAACCACAAAATTAACATCTCATCGCATCATTTGGAAGTGTTATAGCATAGAAGTTTTACTGCTGTCTCCCAGTTCCAGATGGAGTATGGCTGTGAACAGTTATTGCTGAAAGACATACGATGATGTCCTGAAACACATTTAATGGAAGACCAAGCAGAGTAGATGGCTAATGTTGTTGACTATATGGCATTAGATGTGAAATATGCATTAGCTTAATTATTATGTATACTAAGCCTTAATAGATTCAATTTAATGTTATCTATATTCTACTTTATGTGGAAAATCAAATGAAAATGCATAGCATTGAACTTGATAATGCACGCCACTTCATTTTCACTAACAAACATAAAGCAGTTTCAGTAATCTTTAAGGACTTTGTAATTATTTATGAAAGAAACACAGAAGATGTTATCCAGAATGGATATGCATAGGCAGATCATGAGGCCTGTTCTGGAGGAACTCAGGAAGACAAGGAAAAGTTGATGAACATCTTGGGGATATCTTTCAATACTAGGAAAGATGCCTCAGTACTGCTGAGAAATGGAAAGAAAAGCAAACAAGTTTGTCAGGTATATCACACAATGTTTCATTTTACAAATCAGCATCTTCAGCTTCATGTCAGCAATAAACTGAGCTGAAAAACATGGATGTAATCTCTAGATTAAGAACATATAGAAACCTATATTGTTCATATTGGAGAGTGGGGAAACTAGTAACTATTTCATTGTATCTTTAGGATTAGAACTAGGGGCAGTGAATGAAATTGAGGATGACAAGCTCAAGAAAAAAAATAGAAAACTTTTGCTCTTTTTTTTTTTCTTGTGCTGTCATTTCTGTCTCATAAATTAAACAGTGGTACATATTGTGTGTTTCTCATCCTCTGTACACTAAATATATACAGAATTCCACACTAATCTCAGGAAAATAATATGAAATAATCATACTTTTATCATATACACTGCATTTACATAGTTCTTTTTATTTTTTTCAAAGAACCATAATGTGACTAATAATCTGCTTTATGCAGATAAATAGAAATGGGTAAAATTAATCCCAGAGAGGCTTTGGAGAAAAGTAATTTTAAAAACTGGGCATAATTTACCTTGTCACCCATTCTACCTTCCAGCATTGAAACAGAAAATGTCTTTAAAAAATACAGAAAAATTAACAGTAGAATTAAGTTACAGATATAAACCCCCAGATTCCTTCACATGAATTCAGGAATTTAAATGATTTATCAATTAGATAATGATTGATTGAGACTCATATTGAACTCAATGGAAAGAGATAAGCATTCCCAAAGTCATCTTATAATAGTGTGTGTTTCCCTCCTTTGACTTCATTATTAGCTGAGGGAAAGCTGCAAAGTACAGGCAAATTTTCAAAATTAATTGGAATGAACCTAGACTTCAGCCTTTTTTTACAAAATCTCGCCTATTCTCTTTCAGTAAGCATGATTACTGACACATTTTCCAGTTCAATGGTATAAAGCAAAACACAGTGTGGCTTTTTTCACTTTTTTCATCATTGATGAATGTTACACCAGACTTCTGAATTTCTTAAGATACCCATGTATCAAACCACACAGATAAGGGAACCATAATTTCAATGTGTAATTTACTTCCTAATGAGCAGAATTTTTGCCTTTAGCACAGGCAATTATGTAAAAATATTTCTCTCAGTCATCTTGAATGTTATCTTAAGAGTATGGAACTGAGGCAGCTACAAAGTATGAGTAAATCTGATCATGGAATGTAATTTTAGTTCACTTTTTGAACTGCTTTGGCACATTGCGTACTACTTTGTTTTTAAATTTTTTTTTAGATGAAAGTTGTGTGAAAAAAATGTGCTATTTGGAGCTGAGCTTACATGTGAGTCTTGCAAGGCTGTAAGCAACAGTAAAATAATGTAATGTCTCATCTCAAGCTGTAAGAGAAGACAAGTTCAGTAGACTAAACAGACCCTAAAAGTACTCCATATTTGTTTATGCAAATCAGATAGAGAAGTGTTACTTGAAAGTTTTGACAAATCTGTAATTGTTTAACACTTTAAATCAGAAATATAGGACAAGTACAATAATGGTTTGTACCCACTATTTGAATAGCGGTATTCAAATAGTGGTATGAAATAATGTTTGCATTATATGTTGCTATTTGACTTGTAAATTGGTCCTTTGTTTAAAAAAAATCAAGAGGAGAAAATTTATTTAAATATACCATAGTCATTTTTTCTGTTAAGGGATTTTTTCCCATATATTTTCTGAAAATAATAGTTTCACTCAGTACCAAGGGTAAAATAACACATATGCACAGAACTTATGCACTTCAGTCCTTTCTCTTTTTTTGATCTTTTTTTTTCTCTTTGCTTTGTACCAATAGCAGACTTTTCTCAC
This sequence comes from Rhabdornis inornatus, assembly GCA_013397075.1. Lineage (NCBI taxonomy): Eukaryota > Metazoa > Chordata > Aves > Passeriformes > Rhabdornithidae > Rhabdornis > Rhabdornis inornatus. The sequence goes on from VWZS01000157.1 coordinate 1,883,025, forward strand.
ATTTCAAATCTTCAAGTGCAGAATCTTAGTGGAAGTACATGCTATGCCAGTTTAAGTCTTCTTTTCTGCCTTTCTTTTGTCAGAAGTATATTTGGGCTTATTTCATTTGTGCTTTTAGAAGTATAATATATTACAACAGGAAGTGGAAAATTTTATAAAAGATGGGTCTTTCTGGATGTCATTCCTAATATGCCTCCCTCTGAGTCTCTGCCAGAGGTCACTTTTCAATACAACTCGAGTACGTCAGCTTTTAAAAGAAAGTGCACAGAGGAGAGAATCTTAACAAAATAATTATATTCCAAGGTTCAGTGAATATCCACTGGTGTCATATATAGTTGCTTTACCAGAACACAGTAGGAGTATAAATAAGAGATGTAAATTAAATGTAGGTAAAGTCTGCACATTTTATGATATACTGTAACTGTCCTTCCACTTGAGCTGGATTCTGAGGAAAACAGTGCATGAGATTCTAGAAAATGACTGTTCTTTAAAATTAATTGCAGTAACTGAAATTAAGAGAAAAAAACACTGCATTATGAAAGGATGATTCTCAAATACATACAAAAGTGAGATGATCTTACAGCTTTCAGTTTGGGGAAACTAGCACTCTATATAGCAATACACTTCACCGAAGTAAAGTTGATACGTATTAAATCATATCATTTCTTTAAAAAAAAAGTCCCTTCATAAAGTTAGTTGCTTCCAAGTATTTTTAAAATTACTGGCTGTTTAGCCCTAGGGATTATTTCAAGTCCTGCTAGGTATTGTTTATATAAATTATTGAGAAGTGAAATTATCAATAATCAAATTTCTAGGCTCTTTTACTTTATTTTATAATTTTTTCACTTTTACGTCTTCTCGGAGTAATGTCTTTTTCTACAGAATTATGACTTTATAGTAGTATTCTTGATTGAGAAAATTATATTTGTGGAAATGTTTGAGATGAATACTGGTGGGACTTTACCTATAAAGAACTTACCACAGAGTCTTCAGTGAGGGCAGAAAAGTTGTATATATAGTGACTGGATATCACAACTTTCAAGTCTTCTGCCCTGGCATTCCTCTTTAATTTGGATCACAGCATTCTGTGAGTATACTGATCTCTCTAAATACTTGATAAGGAGTATCAACATTGTCAAAAAAGTCTTCTCTCAGTATGTACCAGCGTCACGAGATCATTTTCAGCTCTTGGAAGTATTTTGATGTTGATTCCAAGTCTAGATGCAAGTAGTTCTGAAAATGCTATTAACAGCGCTGCAAGTTTCAAATAGCAGAATCCTTTTCCAGGAAAGAATTCGGTTTGATGAGTATTTCACTCTGTCAGTGGTCTTTGTTTGCATATTACTGTTTCCCCTGCTTTATATATTATTTCATTAGCTCATTAGGAATGCCATCATCAGGAAGTTGTTTCGTAATTTTACAGTTGGTCCAGTTTATCTTAGATAAAACAGTTCTCTCTTCATGTACAAGGAACACAGGAAACAGTTTCAGTACAATAACAATTTTCCAATAATGACAGAAATGAAAGCATAGTAAGTAAATAAATAAATGAACAAATAAATAAGGAGGCAAACCCCAAAGTGTAAATAACCAGCTAAATAAGCTTTCTCTAAGCTTTTTCTGTGAGGTTTTGTGGAACCTCCGGGTGCCTCTTGGGCACCCACACTGTCAGGCTATGTTCTTTAAAAAGCCAAGCAAGTTAATAGTTGCTATAAAGTTATTTATTACAGAAGCACATCAGTCTCAAAGGCAGAAACAAAGCAAAGCAGTGACAAGGGCACATGGCATAAAGCAAGTGGCAAAAGCAATGGCATGAAGCAGTGGCAAAATGCAGGTGGCAAAATGCACATGGCATAAAGCCATGGCATAGAGCCCCAGCTCTCCCTGATGCATGTTCTTTTACAGAAACTTCCCAACTAGCAAAGACACACACTCGGACCACTACTTCTTAACCTATTAGAATTCTAGTCTCTTAGCACGCCAGGCTACGTATAGACTACGTACATGGCCTATCTTGTTCTAACAGAAAAATGTAAGCAATATTCTTAACTCTATCATGTCTGAAGCTAGGTTCTTGGAGCCTCAAAGGAAACAGTAGTATGTTTTTCAGCCTTCACTAGAACTTGTACTACTTCTCAGGCATCTAAGACCTTTTACTTACTAAAACCACTTAAAACTTACTCCATTTACTTACTTACTTACTCACTCCATCTATTCACTTACTCATTCCATCCAAAGGCTTTAATTCAGTCCCTGCACTCTGATCTCTCTCTGAAGGACTCAGAGAGACCTCTGGCTTACTGACTCCAACATTTTTCTAGGGAAACGTTCTAATAAAAAGCAGCTTACATCAAGATTACCTGTAACCTGTAACAATGATCAAAGCAGATCATACATGTAGTTGTTGCTATATCACATTAACTTCTTTCTTCTTTTCAAAAGAAAACCTGCACTTTTTATTTTTATGTACAAAAAGGAACATTAAAAAGAATACAGAAGAAACGAAAGGGAAACATGGAAATACCACTGATACAGACAATTTTAGTGCTGGAACATGAGGCTTCTGTAGGCTGCTTTAGCTTGCAGTGAACTTATAGAGCATAATTAAATATTAGTGGTGGTAGTGATCAACTGCAATGGGCTATTGGAATTAAAAAAACAAAACAAAACAAAACAAAAAAACCAACAAACAAAAACCCAATTATTTCTACCTGGATTCTGGAGCAGATGGTTGTAGTCGCTTTTAGTCTGGATAAGAGATTTTTAGATTATGTAATGTTTTTTATATCTCCCCTTGGTTACCTTAAGAACCCTCAAAATATGTGCAATGCTTCTAATTGGAAGGGGGGTTTTTAATTAAAAAATGGGAACATAAAATAGCTGAACGTACTAAATTAATTGTAGAATCATTTTGTACAGAGGGATTATACTTTGTGCTTAAAATTGAAATAAGAATTTTTCTGGTTTTTGTTATGGTATAGAAAGTAGATTTATCTCATTTAGAATCTGTGTTGTCTACGCCATTGATCATTGTCTTTACTGTCTTTTTTCATAGGAAATAAGGAGAGAACAGAAATACATGAACATGCAAATTGTGAAAAAGTTTCTTATGTTTATATTGGCATTAAATTGTATCTTACTACTTATACAAAATTCTTTTATTCTGCTCAGAAACATTTTACACAGGAAGACAAACATGCACACTTCAAGAATCTGGTTTAGTTACAGGTAGAGGGAGGGGAAGAGGAGTGGAAAATGTCACAGATATGGAATACATTGTCTCTAAAGTTAAAATTTAGATTTTTTTCAGATTTAATTAGATAAGTCAGATATTTTTTAAAAAGTCTTTTTATCTCTGCCTAAGTCAGGCCATAAGTGCACATTAAATTGAAAACTCAGATTGCTAAGTTGATTCATTTTGTTTAATAACTAAGTCAAAGATTCCTAGCAGAATCCTTCTATTTTTAAAAATAAAGCATGCTTTTATGTGTGAATGTGACATATTTTTAACATACTTTCATGTAATATTTTTTTTTACTAACAAATATATAATGTCAAACACTACTTGTATTCTAATGCATTTTCTTTTATTTCAACTCTTCACCTCATATCTAATCATCTCTGACAAAATCCCTATATTAGTTCACAGAAATTCATATCAAAATCTTCAATTATCAGTATTTTTTTTTCAGATCACTTTTATTCTAACAAAATTTTGAATCCTTTATCTGACCATTTTCAAAAGTGAAAAACAAAAGGAGCACCCAGTATAATAGTTAAAGGCCCAGTGATATCTGAAGTTCCCTGCAGTGTCTGAGATAATCAGTGAAGATCTAAAAGATATGAAACAAAACCTATAAGAGTCTGGTGAGGTCTTGGGGATGCAGCTGAACAACAGATGGGAGACTGAGGCTTCTAATGGCACTGAATCGAGTCAATTCAGTTACGCTCTAAATAAACATCTTGGTACATGTAGAAAACGTGTCAGTAGCTTCACTGCAGTAGCCCTGAAAATTTTAAGGAAAACTCAAGAGGTTTTTTAAGTACAAAATGCTTTCAGTTCCCCCTCAGTACAGCTGTAGTAAATTAAGATCTTATCACTATATGTATTCTTTTAAGGCGTAAATATTATTTCAGTGCATGCAGTATATCCTTCATACATGTGATCCCTCTACTTATGTACTTATGTAAAATAAATGAGTAGGGAGCTGCTCTGTTCCCAGGATAAACCACCTATATCAATATGCTGAATGACTACCTAATAATTAAATAGAACCAGAATAACACAAAATCGATTCTTGACCTAATTCTGAGAATCAGTCTGGTTTTTGAAGAATTAACCATCTGGAAAACAAAAATATTCTAAGAACTCTAAGTGCAAATGTAAGAAGTTTCCTGTACTCCCTTTAAAGCATTACAATAAAGTACTGCCAGAAAGATGTCAGTGGAACTGTGAAGACTTTCAAATAAGTTTTGAGAAGAATGTGTATTATGAGACAAACAAATTCCTACTATGAGGGTAGTTTGCATGGTAAATCAGGTGGAATGGACATATTTTTGAGTAAGTAGTAAATCATCAGGATTAGGTAGTAGTCATGTACTGAAAGTGTGAAGGTAATGCCATTCAAAGCAAACCATATTGAAGCAGATATGTGATTTCTTATGCAAGTTAGAGGCCCTTGCATATTGTATTATTACTCACATGATTATTTTTTTAGAGTTAGCTCACTTTTTGTTTGTGGTTGTCATAAAACATAAGGCATTAGCAACTTCCTCACATGTGTAATAGGAGCTGTCAGTACATATGTGAGACACATTCAACAACCCTTCATTTTACCTACGCAGTTTTGAACAAAATAAAAAGCATAAATCCTAGTATAATTTTCCTCCCAGTTTCCTCCATTCTTAGAAAGTTTTCCACAAATACTCTTAATCTCTACCCCTATTCTCAGCTACTGTTTCTAATCGGTGTTTTCAAGCAGTCTTTCTCTTTCTGGAAGGATATGAATAGGTGAACATAAACCACATTAGCAACCAAAATTCTTACCTGAGTAGAATAACATTGGGGAAGTGATATTACTTGCTTTTTCTTTTCCTAAGAATTTTTATGGGCTTTAATATGACATTCTTCCCTTTCAAGGCAACTAAAAATTAAGATAATAATGATTCTGGATAATTAAATACAGCTGTGCTATATATATCCAAAAATGGACACCCAGTTCAAGATTTTGGATGGAAGGGACACAAAACATATTTTAACTATCATTTTTCATTCATCAGGTACCTTATGCTCACTAATCAGGATTTACTGCCTAGTCAGAAGATGAAACTATGTGTATACCACTGCTACAAGATACCTTCAGGTTCCATGATTTTCCTCTTGAAATAATTAAATAGTTTGTTCCTGAAGATCATGACAGATAACTCTTTTCTTCTGCATTGTCATACATTTTTATTCTGTTAAACTGATAAAATATTATTTTAGTCTTTAGTTTAAAAATAGCATGACAAAAAAATTCTATATTTTTACAGCTAAAGAACAAGAATTAAAATAGCAATGTTTGAACGAAACTCCAGTAAACCAAGACTGGTGTTTCAATACCTAATTCTTTTTTCAGTCAATGCCCTTGAAAGAATTCCATTTAGCATTTTTCTTTCCTGAAATTGCTTGAGTAAGTTAGTTCTATTTTAAATCTGTAAGAAATATGCTGATTTTTAACACTTTTGCTGCTTAGCGCTAAGTGGTTTTGATTTTTAAAAGTGAAATTTGGCTAGTGAGTCATACATATGTCTTGACTGCTTGCAAATTAACTTTGAAAGGAGGATGTTATGCCTTCACAGAAAGTGAAATTTCTGAGAATGTTTTGCGGACCTTTTTTTTTTTTTTTTTNNNATTTTTTTCGTCCTTTTTTTTTTTTTTTTTTTTTTTCAGAAAGATCAATATTACTTCCATTTTAGTTAGGAAAATGCTGATTAGTGTCCCTCTGTACCATATCTGATCATTTCAATTAGGTAATGAAGACCTTCTGACACCATATAAGTTGTACATTTTTCCAGAAATGCTGCCATTGTTGCTGTTGAGTTAAATTTACAGACAGATTTAGGTATAAAACCAAAGAATTCTTCCTAAATTATGTGCAACTAAAAGAGCACACTCTTTATATACAATTATGTGCCAGAAGAGTGCATTTGTAGTCTGCTTATATTCAAAATATGTAATATATATTTAAATAGTTTTACACACCCATTTTTATGGTAACTTGATTCCAATATTAGTTTTACATTAAAGATTACACATAATTCCCAGGGAAGTCTTTTGGAAAAGAAATATTTTCCACTCATGGGAAGAACAGAACAAGGAATAAATGCTACTTATTTTTTGTTGCTCTCTGTTTTTGGGTGGGTATTAGGTATCATATCATTTTTCTTTAAATAAATACAGTCTGAAGGATTCTATTTTCTCCTGGCAAACTAATATAGAGTCTGAGATAACATGGAAGCAATTAAAGAAGTGGTGCAAATAAATAATTTCAGTCACCCACTATTCTGTGTCAGTAGCATCTGAATTGCAAAGATAAACAACAACATAAATAAATAAATAAACATAAAAGTGGTCCTGAGCTCTAGTCTTTACTCCCAGAGCTAGTCATGGAGTTTATACTGAGGAGTGTGTTCACACAAAGTAAAAACTTTGGAGTTCATTCCAGAGTCTCTGGAAGGCACGACTGAGTGAGGTTAGAGCTTGTCAATAAACTTCAGTTTTGTGCAGAATGTTCTAACAATCAGTTATGTAGGTCCAGCATATATTATACCCCCCTTTCTCTGACTTTGTTTTAACATGTTATTAAAAGCTTTTGATGATGGACATAATTTACTGCTGCAATTTCCTGAGACCATGAAGAAATGCTGAAATAGGATTTTTTCCCTTTGGTATTACATTATTTGCCTCCATTTCACTTGATGAATATCATGACTCAGAAAAAAAAACTATTTTCCTTCTCTGTAAGACGATAGGTTCTAAGACATTTAACTCAAAACACAGATGTTTACTATATAGACTCCTAAAGCTAGAAATAACACAAGGGGATATATAATTTTCATGCTCTGTGAAATAAGCAATTTTGCTGAAGTAAAAGAATTCAAACACTCCTGAGAACCATTTTTATAAAACACTCATTTTTGTGTTAAACGACAATGTGTAAATGTTTCATATCTGCATAAGAAGTTAATACGTTCTGGGGGAAAAACTCACAACCCCGAAAACCCACTGAAAATGGTGTCACTTGATATATAACTACTTTTTTAAAAGACAGGTATTTTAAAAGATAAATTTACTGCCTCTCTGTAGTTCCACAGAAAATTAGTTACATAAATGCAAAACATTTTTAGCCCATTTGGTTTGTCTGCATCTCTTAGACACCCAAGTACAATAGCAATCTCAGCCTTCAGACTTTGTACATAGTTTTTTTTTCTCTTTTAAATAAGATAAATCAGTCATCAAAAAGTGAAGCCCTGCAAAAGTAAACCTTCTTGTTTCCTTCTGTATGGACTGTTTCATAAACATGGAGATTGAATAACATCTTGTCAAGACAGGACTATGTGACACAAATATTTTAAGGAACACATATAATTTATGCAAAATTGTTCCCATGTTGCCTTCAAATGGCCACTTGTACCACTTTTCACATCACCTAAAAGGATGTGAAAAGCAACACTGTGAACATACTTCGTAGATTAATTTATCCTTATGTGCTGTGATGTAGCTGTTATAATTTCCCTATGGAAATAGAAAAACTACAAACAAAACAATGTGTGTGTAGATGTTTTTGTTTCCTCCAAGCAGACAATTTCTTATTAATTTCCACTCATTTTGCATAATTTGCATTCTGAATAGTCCAGGAATGGAAGAAGAAATTAATAAAGAGGGGACTTTTGTTTTCATACTGAATGGCATTGCCAGAACACATTCCAGGAACAAAATAAAATAAAACTAGAATTGGGTGTGCAACTTTGCTCAGAGGCAACCAGGAGAGAATGTGATGCTGTGCCAGTAATTCCCTTAAGTAAGCAGGTTAACTTGTATTTTATAGTCTTATTTGATGAATGACTACTTTCTCGAAATTCAAAAAAAAGACAATTGATTTTTTTAATGATGTTTTTGTAGTTCATATAATTGGGAGTTACAGAATCTTAATGCTCCATTTATAGTGAAGAGAGATATTGTTAAAGGGGGCAGGAAAAAAAACACACAACACCAAAACCAAGTTTACTCATATACATAGAACAAGTATTAAAGAGACAGAAAAACATACTGATAATGCTTCTGCTGCTGCTGCTGCTGCTGCTAATAATAATAATAATCTGAGTTTAAATTATTTATATGCTGTTCTGTTGTGTTTCNAACACAAATGAAGTAGCCTTGGGATCATTTCAGGAAAACATTATGTAATGATAGATTTTATACTGCTGGAGGAGTTTAGAGTTCTGGAAGTTACCCATGCATTTTGTGATGACATCTTCTCACCTGCAAATATCCAACAGTTAGAAGCATTGGTACTTGGTACCTCTGCAGAGTGGAAACCTCCCATTATCCATTCAGCATAATTCAGGTACATTCAGAATCGTACAAATGTCATCGATTTTTGGATATTAAATGTGCAAATCTTTTTAAAAACACGACTCAAGAAGGTTCATAAACATACATAGCCATATATTTGTCAAATAAAAATAGAACTACAACTCAAAAAGCAAACACTTTAAAGCTCATACAGATTACTTCTCTTCTGCTCTCATGTTTTATTCATTTAAAGCATAGTCACATATCAATGACAGCATGGCTAACTTAATTTAAGCTTTGATTGTGGAATTAGCTGCATTTTGTGAACAAGATCTTAGAGCTAAAACAGGCTATGGTGCTTTGGCAAAGCAGAGTGTCTGATGTCTTACATTTAGAAGAGACAGATATAAGCCTCAGTTCTCATTTGGACCATGAGAATTATTAAGGTTCTTCACTTGTTATTTGATCCAGAACATTCCTCCATCACTGCAGAATGCAGTGTTCTAAAAAGCAGTACCCATCCCTCACATAAACTTACACAGGACTACAGCATGTCTCTTGAAAAAAAGAATGCTTCCCTGCTGTGGAAATAAAAGTTTTTTTTCGATCTCTCTGTTGTGCTTCCAAACTGAAGAAAAGCAAATATTAAACTGACTGACCATTCAAGCTAAGATAAGCACTATTCAGCAGCCTCTTCACTAAACTAAGTAAGAAAACTCAACAGTTTTTTACAGTATTATATGTTGGAAAACCATAGGCTTAGAAAATAGTGTTTGTCTTTGCTGTGCTAGCATTTTAAAAACAGCTCTTAAACAAGATTTTAAAACCTCTCTCTGGAAAAACTACACTGTGGGCTGTGCTGCCCTCAATGTCACAAAATCCTATCTTGATTTAAGACAACAAAAGGACAACTTAAGCAAAACCATGTTAAAGATCGGCAAATTTTTGCTTTCTTCCACATGAAATTTGAAAGACAAATTGTTGAACAGACACCTGTCATGCAACAGCACGTAGGATATGCAAATTTAATTGGAAAAACATGCCTGCTTTCATGCTACATATAATTTCCAGTACCACGGGTTATTAACATTTTGGAAGGATTTAAAAGTAAAAAAGGTCTTGTTCATTTTTTTTCACATCTCTGTTGCTTTTTCTTATAGTATTTTCTACATGCATTTCTTACTTATAAGAGGTATTGCCACCAATTTTCAAAAAACTGATTGACCTGGTATGGCTGGCAAATTCGTTGCTTATGGAAT
>VWZS01000158.1:2196-29877 GCA_013397075.1 Rhabdornis inornatus
ACGGCCCACTCCTGTCGTGGAGCTCTGCCCTCGTGGGCTAGCAGGGCTGGACAGAGTGGACAGTAGGAGGGCAGGCCGCGTCATGTAAATATTGACATCTTGCTTTTATAAGAAGATACATAAAACAATTGAAAAATATACTTTGGAGCCTTTAAACATGTTACTATGATTCACAGCTCTAAGTGTTGAGTTGTAGTGATTAACATGTAACCTCGCATACACAAATTATAAAAATACATTACAGTCAGATGATTTGTTATGGCTTGATAGATCAGGGGGTTAGGATATTGACAGAGTGGTCAGAGAAGAGAGAAGCTAAAAAGTTATATCTGTCTCTCCTACTGTCTCATTCATCCAGCTATGAAGCTGAATCTACTTCCATTTTTTACTCTGTCTTTGGTATCACATTGACCTAAAAAGTTTGCACATAGTCTTCAGCAGGACTGACACCTATAATATTGAAAGGAAAAGGACCCCAGAAACATAGGCAAATTATTCTTAATTAGTGCACAGAATACTGATATATGTTCCCTAAATAAACAGGAAAATACATAAATCCTTACTGACCATAGAACTAATTTTCTTGTGCCTGCACAAAGTATTGTATGAAATTGTATTTCATTTTCTGGCCTTATGAAGGGAGTATTGTAAAGTCTACCAGTTCGGTAGACTTTACAATACTCCCTTCATAAGGCCAGAAAATGAAATACAATTTTCTCGTTTATTCTTCTACAATGCCACAGAAATAAACTTCACCTATTAAGGAGATGTAATGTCAGGATGTAGGGAAAAAGTACAGTTTTTGATAGAGGGTCAGAAAGCATGAAAGAAAGTAACGACACATCATAAACTTGACCAGTCATCCAAAACTGAGAAGTATCAGTGGACTAAACTTGAGAAATTAGCAGTAACATATTTTCCTCTCACTGTAAGCAGACTTGTCAGTTTAACATTGGCTATAACTTTGGAAGGAAATTTTACTCTAAACCAATAACACAACAGAGGAGATAGATAAATAAGAAACAAAAATGAGAAACCAAACCAACCAACCAAACCCCAAAATAAACAGGAATTGGAGCATTTTCCCCACTTACTTTAAATATGGAATATCTTATTCCATCTCACTGTATAGATTCCATGGAGAATTTGCATTTCAATTCTTAAAAACACAGAACAACTCTTGAAAAATGCTCTGCAGTCCCCTATGATTGCAGTCCCACTTCAATGTTGTGTTTATTTTTACTAGCAGAAGGAGCTCTACTTAGTGAGAAACAAGAAATTTCCTTCCTCATTGAAAAAGGATGCTTCTGTTTCAGTAATATTATCTTACTAAATGGTATGGACAAGGGAATATCATGAACCTCTTTATGCTTTAGTAGTTTTAACACTTCTTCCTTTCCAAGTAATACCGTTTTAGAACTGCAGATATACACAGATCTGAAAATACGGATTCTTTTCATAGTCCTTAAGCTTTTCTTTCCTCTTCTGGCATTGCTATATCAACCTGTGAAATAAAATCTGAAATCTAAACATTCTAAATCATAACACCTGTCTGTTATAATAAAGTAATATAATTAATTACTTATCAAATGCCTGACTATGTGGAGTTTTTTGGTACAAAAAAACCTATGTTGCTTTAGATATTAGGTCTTTTATTCTCAGCTAGACTTTTTCAATTTTCAGGCAATAATTTTTTCCTGAAGCCAATTTAGGAGCCTTTTTTTATTGCCCAGTAAGAGAAAGTTTCAATGATGAAAATGTACTGAAGTGTCTGGCAGGTCAATCTATTTAGAAATCCATATCCTGTGTGAAGCTGATTCCTGCCAGCAGTACTCAGCTCTGTTGTAAGGGTTGTCTCTCATGGGTGCACCAGGTAACAGACACAGGCTCTCCTCTGCATGTGACCTGTAGGTTACATAAACCTCACTGATCCAGCCAGGGAGTGTTAGCTCAAATGGAACTAATACTTACTTCCTTGCCAGTGCAGTCTCATAAGTGGTGGTTGAAATAGTGAAATAGCAGTGGAACACACCACTGTCTGGTTTAAGATCTGAAGAGAGACATGGAAACAAGGAGCTTATTTTTTTTGAAAAATGCTGACAAACTACCAGTTCTGATGAACTACCAGAATGATTTCATGGAACTATCTTCTTTCCACACATTTTTTGAGAAATTCAAGCTCCTTTTATATCTGAACCACACTTTACAGTAGCAGTCTGCCTAAGTATGGCAAGCAGCCCACCAAAGAAGGGTGGACCAACTAGGTGCACCAAAGTGGCCCAAAACTCTGTACTTCCCTTTTGCAAAATTCAGTACCTAAAAGTTCAGTCTGGGCACTGCTCCTACTCAGAAATTTGTAAGAATGAAATACATGGAAATCACTCATTTTAGGACATAAATTTGTAGAATTTGAGAAGATGAATTTTGATTTGTAAAAACTACATGCTATTGTTCCTGAAAGGATAACATAAAATATTCATTTTTAATGTAATTTTGCAGAACTGTGATTTAGTAGAAAGGCAAATAACAAATTTTTGGAAATCTCATTTTCTTACTGGGTCAAAAATTTAACTTTAAATCATACAATCACTTCAAGCAAGAAGGAATAGGTAATATCCCAGATGCTTTTAGACTCTGATGTTTTTGAAACGAGTGCATATGTATTTATGGCATTTTGAAGCTATTCACTGGCTGCTAAGAGAGAGAAAAATCCAGTTCTGTCCTTTCATTCAGAGTCTGACCCTCCATTTTAAAAATGTGTCTTAACATTTATGATTGTGAACTAAACCTCAGCATATCTCTGATGAGGCATCTGCTTAAACTTGCAAGAAGACATGAAAAGTAGTTATGAAAAGCATCTATGGAATGTGTGAAATTTTCTATTTGTTTCAGCTAAAAGAATTAATACATTGTTTCAGTGATGATATTTGAAATGTCAACACTGTTAATTTAATTTGAGAAAAGTCAGGAAAAGTCTCTCACACAGTTCTGATGTTCTTTCTTGCTTCTTAGCTACAAATGGATTTCAATTTAGACATACTTGTGTTTATCTCCACATCTCAAAATATAATTCCAGATACCACTTGATGAAAATGGGCATATTGAAGTTTGTCAATCAACCACTTTAACAAGGAAATGTGACAGAGACATTTAATCCAGTTATCTTTTTTAATTTATTTTTTTTACATCAACCATCATGCTTGAAAAGATCAATGCAGCAGTGTATCTGGGTAATACCTTGTGGATTTATAAAATTTTTTTTTTTGAGTGAAGACTTCCCAGTTTAAAGACGTTGATTCACAAGATTCAAATATTCCATTTCATGTAGTGTTAATTGCCATTGTGCCAGAAAGATGCAAGGAAGTTGAGTCTTTCACACAACCTTTCAATATCAGGCTCTTTATAATTCATTTAATGTTCCTGTAGATATCCAAGCTTCAGCTGTGTTACAGAGGGCTTCTTTTTTTGTAGTTTTTTTTTCTCTTGGTTCAAGAGCTTTTCTTCTTCTTCATTAATTAGTTAAGAAAGCAGTGATTTCACCCAAGTGCGGTGTTCACAACCTAACTTGATAATGCAGTAACTTTCATAAATTATAGGTCTACAAAATGTTTTGATAAATTTCAGTTGTGTATGGGTTACCAGTTTGCCAAGAAATTTGGAAATTCATGAATTTGCTTGGTTCTACATGATCTCTGTTCCCAGTAGTAATTTTATTGACAATTTCTCTTCAAATTCTGTAAAGCAATTACTTTACTTTATTTTATATTTCCCCAAAATGCCTCAAAGTACCAATTTCAATAACTTTGTTTCTAGTCTATCCCAGCAGTTAGAGGGAAGCAGTTACAAGATTTTTTCAAACATACCTTTCCTTACCCTGGGATTTTCAAACCACCGGGCCACTGGGTATTATCCAGTCACAAACTTATATCTTGCCTTGCTAATTATTTCTATTTATAACCTCCAAAGTTCTCTTGCAAAGTGCTGATAATTCGTATTTCGTCAAATAACTTGAATAAATTAAGACAGAAGTGTATCTATAATACACAGTTATTGGATACTCCTACCAATTGCAAATTGAGATGGAAAGTATGAACAATCAGGATTAAACTGCTAATATATGATATGACCTGTTAGAATTTCCACTTAAATTTTGCATTTTCCTACTTTCTTCAGTGGACTACAATACATCAGGCAGAGAAAAAAGAATCACCATAAATTTGGATTAATTCAACATGTTCACTGCGTTTTTAAACTCTCACACACTGCTCATTTATCAAAGCTCCCTTCGTTGCCCAGCTATTTCTTTCCTGTATAGGTCCTTCCAAACATTGTATATGTACACATATTTATATATACATAAATTACTTCCATTCTGAAGTAAAAAAATAAGGATCAAATTTTGCAAAAGACAATGAGGGAAGATAGTAATAATTCCATGTGGGGTTTTTCGATACATTTTTTTCTTTTCCTAAGGAAGTAATGAAAATAATTAGTAAGAAATCAGTCATGTTATCTGTTTCACAAATGCATTAGCATCAAAGATGAAACGTATGTAAAACCAGATCCATTGATATTGCTACTACTTTCCACAGCACAAAGTAAGTAGAGTTCCAGAAGAAGTCAGTTGGTCAGAATATATATTGTTTTGGTTTAAGTTTGATTTCCCGGCCAACGCACCAAAGAATGTCATGGTTTCGATTTGCCAATTAAGATATACTCATTTTCTGTTGTGAGACAGAACCAGGAGTAGAAGCAAGGCAGGCCTAAAACTTAAGAGGGTATAAAAAGAAATTTATTAACTACACAAAGGGGAAAAAAAAATCCAGAATAAGATTGTCAGACCACTCTTTCCTTCCCTTTCTCAACCTTCATAACAACAGAACAAACATACAAGAAACTGCTTCAATTAATTCCCAACTCAAACAGTCCCTTCTTCCGTTCACTTTGGAGTGAGAAGCTTCCTCTTGTTAGGCTATAGGGATTTTTCCACAAGAAAGTAGAAAAACAGTCTTCTCGTGGTTTCATTTTCACGATTCTGCATCCGCCCGGTATCTGCAGTCGTGGCACTCCTCCCAACTCCACAGCCTTCCCAAAGCTGTACTTGTGGGTCAATGGTCAAAATACATGGGGTATTACTTTTAAGAATGAAATGTTCCAAAGCAAAGGTTCTCTTCATCTCTTTTCTCTCTGTTCATGCTTCATTCTCTGAAAACCGAGACTCCCCTTCTTTCCTCGGGACAACGGATTCTCAACACAGGTGCTTTTGGTCAAATGACTATCAAATGGAACATTTCCAACCCCCCCATGTCTTCTCCATGGTTTATAGGAATATTCAGTACATCAGTTCATCCCTACAATCTTACAAAAGGATTTTCAGCCATTTTCACAGCATCTCCTCATTCTCCTTCCATCTAAAAAACTTAAGACTTAGCTTTTGCTTCACTGACTTCAGAGTATCTCCTTTTTCCTTTTCACTCCAGGGAGGATTGAAAAAGTCCGCAAGTCTCATCTGAACATTAAAAGAGTTAAGATTTTTGCACAGAGAAAAGAAAAAAAAACAAGGCCACAGTGCTGGAGCTTTGCCAGGATCTCAGAAACCAGCCACGCTGGGGAAGGGGGGGGAAACCGGCTGGGATTTTTATATTAGTTTGAGTCTCTCTGGTCACTGTCCGTGGCCACCCCCCTTCTCTCTCTCTCTGCCAGGACATGCCAGCTCCCCAGACAGGGGCCCAGCCGGGCCCCCCTGCCAGGCTCACAGGCCTGCAGTGGAGCCAGGCCAGGGCCCTGTTACCTGCACAGCTGCCGGAAAAGCCAAGAGGGCTCAGTTCCGGATTACCTCCTTCAATGTGTGTTCACGGAGCGAACTAACTTTCTTCAATTGGTTCTTCACGCTGTCAATAACCAAACCAGCCTCTAATTGGTCACTATCAACTCCCAGGGGAGTACTCACAGAGAAAACTCCTCTTTGAGTTTTTCCTCTCCAGGTCAAACTACGACATATATACAGAATAACTGCTTAGAATAATTAACCCCAACCACCAATATTATAATTTAGCTCTCGCATCACTTCAAACATTTGAAATAAAACCAGTCATGCAGCAAAAGCTAAGTTAAAGAAATCTTATTGATCGGGGCCATAGGAAAGCCTCAGAAAAATGTTACAAAAGTTGGTTTAAGGAATCACTTGCATTTGAAAGATAGATCGCTAAATATTCTAAATAGAGAAATCATCTATTGTTTTGTATTTAGCATAAATGCATGTATGGAAGTGTGCCTTACTTTTCTCATCAGTTCCATCTACTCCTCTGCTCTCAAGGTATCATTCATTTCGTACCAGTCTTTCCTATTCCTTGTCAGAGCTTCCAAAGCCTATGAAAATTGTCCCTGCATTGCTTAAGATACTACACTGCTAATGCCACACATCACTGGCTTCAGCAGTATATCCCATTTTAAATGCCGAAAAAAGAAAGCCAAGAAAAGGTAAGGGAAGTGAACCTAAACTAAGCTGAGCTAAGCTAAGCTCAGCTCTGATTTCTTCTCTTTGTTCCTTCATAAGTTCTTTTTTTGCTGTTTTTCAATGTTTTATATACACTTTCTGATTAGTCAGTTACTTTTAATGGCCCAAAGCTATGCTTCCAGTTGGCCAACCTTTCCTTGGGATATTTATGCATTATATCCATAATCTTTGGAATTGTTATGAAAAATATGATTACACATAAAGGTCCTGAAAAACAAACACACAGGAAATAACAGGGAAAAACTGAAATTCTGCATTGCAAGTAAATACTATTGATATCCATGTTTAAAAAAAGCATAAAATCTAAAGCATTTGAAATAGTATATTTTTCTAAACACCTCTGTGAACAGTAGCAGAAAGCACACTAAAATATTAGAAAAATTCATAATCATAGGTACATTTAGTGAGAAAGGAACGTATCTGAAAGCAGGTAATTCACTTAATTTATTAAAGAAAGGAGCAAAGAAAGTTTTGAACTTTATATGAATGATAAACATTAATGTCTTCAGAGGATAGAAGAAGTTCTAACAGTGAATAATTTACTAACAGGTGAACAAATTTCTGAATATGATTGACCTTCGTTGAAACAGAGACTCTTTGGAGGTCAAGTAGTTGAAATACATTTGTATAATTAGCTGAAAATTAATCTTGTTTCCTTTAGGTAAGCCAAATGAAATACTACATTTGATCAGATACTTATGTTGCCTAAGTGTCGATAAAACTACAACAGGATGTTAGAATTTCTTTACTGACAATAATCATTAATTAATGTGTTTGTATCAGTCTATAAACAAGGTACTGAAATGCATAAAATCCGTATCTATTAGTCTGCAATATATAATAACTAGACTAGACAGAGCAGCATAAAAATGCTAGTCTACAGGATATAAAATGCAGCACCCCAAAGGTGGTACCTTTAAGTCCCATTGAAATCAATCCCACTTTGATGAAACATATCCTTGAGCAGCTTATCCTGTTCCTGGGACTTGGGATACTGTTGTGCCAGGGCTGTGTCCTGGCTCTTCAACAGGAACTGAATTGCCAGCTGTTCCTCCTCCAGCTGCAGCCTCTCCTCCTGCTGCTTGTCTTTGTTCTTCACCACCTTCTTCTGGCTGCTGCCCAAGGGGTCACAGCAAAGAAAAAGTGTTGTTTTCTTGGCCATACCCACCGCACTGGGATTCCCATGGCCAAGGGTGCTGGTAGTGGATTAGCCCCTCCTCGTCATCCATGGCAGTGTTGGTGAAGTAAGCCCCCACCTTGGCTCACCTGTGGGGCTGGCTGCTCTCTGCAACCACCAGGCCCAAGTTGATGGGGCTCTGTGCCCCCATTCAGGGATGGACTGGGGAGATGCCCCATCATTCTCACGCCAGGGGAGATGGACAGGGCTGTAGGCAAAGACCTGACAGAGGAGGGGAGCATAGGCTGCTTGCTACCTGTGGCCATGTGTGATGAAATCCAGGTTCTCCTGGTGTCGCTGACAGAGAAAATCCAGTAACTGCTCCTGCTGTGTCTGCTGCACTTCAGTGTCTGTACCTGCCAGAAAGACACAGAGAAGGTCCTTGTGCCACCCCAGGACAAAGTTCCTACAGTAGCATTTGGGGGGTATAGGCATGTCTGGACAGCAAGCTTTTTTATACCTGCACAGTCACCCCAGCACTATTTGGAGCAGAAATCTCCCTTCTCCCCCTCCTGGGCCACCCATGTTTCCCCAGCCAGCAGGCAATGGGCTCACCTGTCTCTACAGCTGTGACACAAGGATCTGGACACTAAGCAGCACTGCCAAACAGCTTTTTGAGTCCTGGAGTTGTGTCTCAGCTGTAGTAAACTGTGAAGATGCAGGGATGCTGTCAAGGAGCACATTTCCTCCTCACTCTGAAACACCTGGCCTACTGCAGCTCCTTCTCCTACCCTTCTCCCGCCCAACCCCACTGCTGGTCTGGGTCCCTTCTCTCCAGGAGCAACCCCTATCCCAGGCATAAGCACGCTGAGCTCGAGGGCCAGGCTCAAGGGAAGACTGTTAGTGTTCTGGGAGACAGTGGATCCTGCTACTGCGGCAGGGTAAGGAGACCCATCTGGATGAGAAATAGAGGCTTCCAAGACTAAGCAAGAGCTGCCACTGCCATTAAAGCTCTAATTCCCCTTCACTTGTCTAGAAAAACTCCACAGCTCATCTCTAGTCTGCAATGCTGAGTTGAATGAGGTAAGACCAGGAATCTTAGTCTACCTCAGCCCCAGCCCTTGAAACACTCAGGCTCTCTCCTGAAATTTGGCCTCACCTCTATGAATTCAATGCCCTCCTCAGGGTGTCTGCTGAAGAAGTCATCCTCTAGGGCAAACCTATGACATAAGTCCAGGGGTTAGCAACACCACACATGAGCTCAGCAAGGATACCTTGGGGACAGCCAGGCCAGGCTAGGGGAGGTGGAGGGGACCAGACAGGCACAGCACAGAAGCCACAATTGTACAACAGAGAAAAATGTAGAGAAAATATCCCTGGGATAAAAGAGAGCAGTGTTGGGATTGCTCTATTTAGCAAGCACCTGTTGTTACAAGGCATATTCACAGAAGGTGTACAGAGCTCAGGGACACCCAGCTCTCACTGGAAAACCTCCGGCTCTGGGATCTCAGGTCTCAAAGGCATTGCAGGTTACCCACCTTCCCTGACAACAGCTGTTGGGGTGGGGAGTGAGGTGGAGAAGACAGAGAGAGGCAGATCAGAAGAACTTGGGGAGCACAGAGAGATCCCTAAGGGTGAGCTCCTATGTCTAAAAGACATTCACTTCTTGCTGGCCTGTGAGCAGGTGCACTGGGCTCTCAAAGTGCTGCCTGCAAAAGGCTGGAAAGCTCTGGCAGGTTTAACAAGATCATCTGGAAACCAGACAGGAAGTGATTGGGATGATGGCTCTGGGCATATTCCTGACTTAGTTTCTCCAAAGGGTAACCTCCCTCTAACCTGATGGGCCTCTCCTGAGTTCAGTGCCCCCTAACACCATATCTCCACCACACCGCAAAATGGGATTGGTGGAATCCTGCAGCTAGGCAGTCTGCTCCAAGGAGGCTGATCATAGCCTGGACAGCATTCTCATGGCCAAGGGTGATGCTGTGGCTCCTGCCTTTTGATGAGTGTTTTTTGCAGCACAGGTGCACACTCTCTGCCTCTGGTCACCCAAACTGTACTATCACATGACACACACCCAGGGGTCTTGCCTCTGGGAAGTGATCTGCCTTTGCAGATACTGAGGGTTTCACTGAGGATCCTTTCACAGTGCTAAGCTGAGGGTCCAGCTGGCTGCATGGGCACACAGACATGAGTGACGCTCAGCAGCATCACAACTCAGGGAGAGGTGCAGAGACATTTGCTTGGTTTGCATTTCTTTCAGTTTAAAGCTTGTCTGTCCTCCTGGGATCAAATAGGCAAGAGCCTGGTGATACTTCAGAGCTGCCTTCCCTCTCAGTTACGGACGTTCCATTCCAAAGGGATCACTGGCAGCTACCAACTCTCCTCATTCCCTATTTCCTCACACATGTAGCTGTTTTCTGCAGGACATCTCTCTCATGGAGGATGCTAAAAGGTGAAGAAGGCCTTACCCTGAACCACCTGTGCTTGCTGCCTTGTCTTGTGAGAGAGCTGCCTGCTGTGGTACTCCTGTGAAGGCAGATGTTTGGCTTCAAGTGAAAGGCATCCAATGGAAAAAAGAGGATGAAAGATGAGACCCTTATGCCCAAAACCCACTCCTGCCCGACAGCTGACAGCTTGTCCCACTTGGCTGTGGCAGGATTCAGCTTTTTTGCTTCAGAGGGAGCACAGACACCTCAAAACCTCCATCAATGGTGTTTCTTGTTACTGTATCTATCTCCTGCCCCTGGGCAGCAGCAGCTCCAACTAACACACCTCTGCCCATGACATATGGCTCTTTGTCCACAATTCACTTCCAAGTCCCATTCAAATGACACAAGTCTGAACTTGTGTCTCCATGTGAATTCAACCACAGGAGGTGTTTTGCCTGCAGTTGGCGGGAATGGAGGAGAATGGAGGCAGGAACAAGGAGGAAGTCTATGGGAGTGTGCTGATCCAGGACAAATCCATGGGATCCAGAGCCATATATGCAAATATATATATTAATATGCCTATATATGCAAATAGTAGGAGAGCTCAGAGATGTGATGGGACAGTGGCAGAAAGCGTCACAAATAACCCCAGCCTGAAAGAGGACAGTGCTTACAATTTCCTGTATCTGAACCAAAGATTTCTGGGAAGTCCTGCTGGGGCAGCAACACGTTGAGCAGATGGAAAACCTGGAGCCATTGACCATGCCTTTACCTGACAGGAGAATGAAGATCCAGCCCTTTTCCTGGGACCTCCAAGGGCTGGGTCTTTCTCTCCTGAATGTCTGCCTGGACTTGAGATTTCCTTTTAGCCAAGGCAGCACTCAAACAGTCTTCCTCCTCCTTCTTTAGTGGGTCAGCTTTAGCTGCTGCCACACCTGTAGCTGGGAGTTGGCTGGCAGGGATGTGCTTTCCATCTGCAGGAGAGCTGGACTTTGCTGGAAGCTGTGGCTCCACATCCAGAAGCTCCTCATCTTTCAGTGTCAGCCTTCAGTCCTCCTGGCCTCCCTCAAAAGGCCTAGCTGAAGGAGGAGATTTGGACACAGGGTCTGTTTTCAGTTTACCACTGTTCTGAGATCCGTACTTCCTGCAAGGAGGAGCAGTTACATACCCACCTGCAATGGGATTCTGCATGCAAGGGGACCCTGGGAATCCTGTTGTCCCCACTGCAGGGGCAGCAGGGCCAGCTGCTGGAGCTACAGACAGACAAAGAGTACGATACCTCCCAAGCTGCCACCTTGTCAGCTGGTCCTTGGGCAAAGAGGACTCATACTCTCCAAAGACAAGTTTTTCTTGTTGTGATCCTCTTCCTTCTGTGTTTAGAGAATCAGCTTTATGTCAGTGCCCAGAGGAGCAGCTGTCTGTAAAGACACTGGCAATCCTCCTCCTTCTTCTTCCCTGCAGTTCCCACTGGGATAGCTGTCTTTGGATAAACATAACTGGAAATATCTACCCTTGAAAATGTTGAGCAACATGCCTCCAAACTGTGACTGGAAGCAGCTTCATCTCCAAAGGCAGCTATGTCATGGTTACAGTGCAAATACTCCCAGGCTGTCTTGAGGGCAAAGTTTGACAGTTCTGCATCAGTCACCTTCCACTCCTTGTTTAACCTATGCACCACTACAGACACAACATTTCCTCTGCAATGGCATTAGAAACCAATCTCGGTCTCCCAAACTCTTGCTGTGACCCCTGTCAATCTTCTCAGAATCCCTAGGCTAGGGTGACCTGTCTGCTTTTTGTTCTCACAAATTTCTAAATCCCTGAGCTTTCTCTTAGCTCTTCAAGGAAGAGTATCAGGCCACTGTTCTTAGAGCAGCTGCCACGCTCACAAAGAATGTGTAGAAAAGCTCCCAATCCCAATAAGCCTTGTTCTTTTGATATCCTCAGAGAAGAAAGGTTGGATCTCCAGCCTCATCAGCATTATCAGCTAACACCTTTCTTGCTGGGTTAGAGAGAATTTCTTGAGCTAGTATCTGGAGAATAGAAGATTTAGCTTCACTTGGCCAGGAATGGGATATCTTCACCAAGTAATCCAGCTGATTCATATTCAATTAGTCTCTGGCCACAAGAAGCATTTGGTCTGCATGTGAGCTCTCCCACTGCAGTGTCTCAGAGTTCCTGGGCAACTCTGAAAGCACTGCTTCAGCGTCAGGGCTGCAAGAGGCCCTCTGCTAAGCACATATGGATTAGGGGAGGAGAAATTAAATAAATACATAGATTCTTCCCTAGACTTGGGAAAGACGCCAGGAAAGGAACATAGGACCTCAATAAGCAAATCCACTTGATAGTAGAAGCAGGCGAGCATCTCTAGCTCAGGAAGGACACCACACATTCCACTGCAAATTTCAGACAAGGATTGCAGCAGCCAGGGATGCCACCTGTTCCCAACGTCACCCTTCTCTGTCCCATGCATTTCCAGGATATCAGAGTATTTACATGAAAAAAGGAAAGGAAAGCACACTAGTGTACACACCTGTTGAACTCTTTCGGCCAATGGCAGCCTAGGGAGAAGGACAAATTCCCTCATTAGAATGCAAAGCAGGTGACTTGCACCTTCTCAAAACACACTTAGGTTAGAGGCAGTTTTTTGAGAGCACCCCATAAACAACAGCACAGCCTTCCTCCTGCTCATGCTCTTTGGGAACTGGCGCATGAAATGCAGGGGAACCACAGAGATATTTCCCATTTCAGAGACAGCAGTAAGCACCGAATCTCCTGAGCTCTGGCCGTGCAGAGCCTCCACCCTTCTTGCTGCCCAGTAGAGGTCCCACCGTATCCACTTTGGAGCTGACAGTCCTGCCTTCGGGTGGCATCACACCCACCATGGCGGTGTGTCCCAGCCTTCCCCGACCCATAAAGCCAGATTATAGGGTCTTCGATAGACACGGAGGCCCGAGGAAAGGCAGGGGAGGAGCCGGAGGGGCCGCGGAACTGGGAGCTGCCACCGGCCCCCCAGTACCGCATGCTGCCGATGCTCCGGGTTGCCCTAGTGAAGGTGCTGTTTGTCCCTGTGTCTGGCTGTGAACGTATCCTTAGCCATAGCGCCACGGGCTCTGTCCTCGCCCGGGAAGCCCATGCCTCCCCAGAGGAAGTGGGAAGTCACTGCGGGAAGTGTCCCAAGCCGTCCTTTGTTGGAGGGTGTGCTTGAGAGAGCAGTGGGCTGGTACTGATCCGTGGTACCCTTTGGGTTGCGTGGAGGCCCTTCTGAAGCCCATAACCTCACACTCTGAGTGGGACCTACAGACAAACCTCTGGGAGCATCCCTGCCTGGACATGGGCACAAGAGGGCAGCAGGGGCTGACACGGGAGGATGAGAACATCATGAAGACAGAATTCAGCAGAGCTGGCTTCTCCCACCCGGGAGAGGGGCAACCCCAGCCAGCTAAGGATGTCATCCATGAATATGAGACAAGCTGTGAGGACCCGTCTGCCTGGCATCTGCTGTCACTCCTTTGCTGCCTCTGCAGCTACAGCCCCAACGTGTAAGCTGCACTCCCCCCAGAGATGGATGAGAAAATAGGGTTACTAGGGTTCAAATGCTATTTATATTACTTCATAAACATCTAGCTAATGTAAAATAAATGGTAGATATGCAGAAGGCAGAACTCTTTACACTTTTCTGAAGGAGCATTTTCTTTTTGCCAACATTTTAATTTTAACCTGTCTGATTAGAAAGAGAAAAATACTTGTAGAAATATTTGAATAGGTTTTGTGGGGTATACACTGCAAAAATTTCTCTCACCAGGAAAAGAAAATTTACATCTCTGAAGGTGCTTTATGTGAAAATATATTTCTGAGCTCTCAATGAAAGTCATGTAGGCAAATGCTAACGTAACTAATTTCTGTATTAGTGCTTTTCCATATATTTTTTTCCATATAACTTGATATTTTTAATGGTTGGGCAAGTTACAGGTTAAAAACAATGACATTTATGAACTGAAAGGAAGCTGACTCTTCAGTAAGCCTACTGAAAAAAAAGAAAACCTTTGTCTCTACATCTCTTTCTCTTTTACATGTTTTAGCTTTAGTCTTGTTCATTTCTTTGGCCAGATGATATCTGTTCATTTCATGGCAATTCCCTTTCACTTCAGAAAAAATGAGGAAAAAATCTCAAGTGTTAATAGACTGTTTGAAAGATTTACACTTTCTTGGTTTATCAAAAATCCCTTTATCTACCCAATCATTTACAATACAGCAAAGAAATTACATTCTTCGCATAAAAGACACCAGATTAAATGGTGTCACTCTAAAAAAGGTTTTAAACTATTAATCTAATTTCTTTCAAAAGTGTAAATTAATTAGTAATGGTCACAGAAATAGAGACCAATATTCCCAGTAAGTAGAACACTTTCATACATTACACTGCTTGTTGGTCTGAACTATTAATGAACTCTTTTTCAGAGTTGCAGTGCTCAGTGTGGAACACAAGCACTGAAATAGTTGTGACGAGTGAGTGTAAAATATATATCCCCAGAGGGGTGATGGGTGCAGTACTACACCAAATACTCTATGCATCTATACTACTGGCGGTCACAGAATCCTGCCAGAGTGCGCAATGATGGAAGGAATCCTGAAGTTGCATTCCTAAACCAAAAGAACATGCATGAAGACGTGTGATTTCAGGACAGTCCAAGGAGTTAAAGGAAATAGAGACGGAGGACTCTGGGTTTTAAGATTGCCAATAACAGGGGAGACAATGTAGAACAAGAATAGGCAGCCCTTTAAGGTTAATGCAGTTTGGTTTTACTTTGTCTGAGATTAGAATGGAGATGTAGGAGCATAAAAAAATGCTTGCTGTCATGTGGCACATCTGCGACACACTGGTGCAGGCTGTTCCTGTAACAGCCTGCTTCTCACCACCCTGAGTGATGTCTCTGACTTTGCACCTGGAGGCAGCACTGAATGTTTCCCCTGTGGACAGAACCCATCCTTGGAGGGTCCCAGGTGATGCTGGAGGCTACAGCAAGGAGCTCTGCTGTGATACTTTGGCCAGTCTCGTCCTGGTGAAGTCCATTTTCTGGGATTGCTACATCTTGTGCTCCAGACACTCCTCCATCAGCTGCTCTTGGTTATGGAATTCAGCCCACTCAGCTGCCAGCTTCCCTAGCTCCTCTAAGCACTTCTGTAACATTGACACCTTTTCCTCCAGCCAAGTCCTTTAATATTGACTCGATATTGACTCAATACGCAAGATATTGAGGCAAGCAAGGCGTTGCCAGCCTTGGCTGGACTGACTTTCTCTAAAGAGCCTGTTAGCAGAGGTGAAGGTCTACACTGTGACTGTGCTTGTCTAATGTTCCAGAGGCAGTACCTGTGGGTCCCATTGGAATGAATCCCACTTTGATGAAACATATGCTTGAGCTGCCTGTCCTACTCTGGGACTTGGGATGCTGCTGTGTCAGGACTGTGTCCTGGCTCTGTGACCAGAGCTGAGCTGCCAGCTGCTTCTTGTCTTGCCACAGCTTCCCCTCCTGCTTCCATGTCTGTTGCCACTACTTCTCCCTTCTCATTTTTCAGGGAGGTACATTCTCCTCAGTCTTTCTTTCTGAATGCTTACAGAATGCCTTTCTATTTTTAATATCCTTTGCCAAGTGCCATTCTGTCTGTCCCTTAAAATCTTAAACAATATATTTACAGGAAAGACTTTTATTAAAATTCTTCAGAGAATTCTTAAAAATCTTTGAGCAGATTAGGTGTAACTCAGGGAAGAATATTCATTTGCAGCGCAAATCTCTTTCAACACAAATGCATGTTAATCTCTTTAGTAGCTTATTAAAATGTACCTGGACTGTATCAGGTAATTCAAGGTTAGCACACATTCTTTGACAAAGTGGCCTGCACCACATACCTTGCAAAGATATAAGAAAGGTTGTGTAAACTTATAGCAGAAACATTTTATTAGATCTTCTCATTTAAAAATTTGGATAATATTAAAGTCGGAAGCATTAACATTATGTCCTCTGTTTCTGTAAATTCCATTGAAACACAGTTAAGATTTTGAAGGTCTGTATGAAACAATGGATACAATAAGTCAATTTTGTTAAATGTCTAGGCCTGGTTAATAGTACCTTGCTCTTGTTAATTGCTACCATTAGAGATGGTATCTACTTTTGTTTGGGTTTTTTTTGCTTGTTTTGTTTTCTTTTAATTTAGTTTTTTTTGCATTAGTTTACTTCTGGATTTAAATTGCCAGTTTTTGACAATTGCTAAGTTCAAACCTAGAGTTTTATAGCTGCAATTTATTAAGAACCAGTGCCTTAAAGATACAGTATTGGAAGATTAGTTGTGAATTATGGTGCAGCCTGCACATTAAAACCACCAGGTTGTGCAGAAAATTAACAGACAATATGCAAGTAGAAATATTAATATCTTTGTGCTTTGGAGATTGCATTAATTATAATCATTCTAAGAGTGCAATAATTAGACTGTTTTACAGTAGCCACTAAGGTCAGCTAAGATAAGTAATTTTTCTCCTGCTACAAAGCTCCATGAATATATGAAGTCATTGCAAACCTGTGTCCTCTGCTCAACGTTGTGTTGTTTTGAAAGGAAAGCAATAGTAGTGGTGGGCTTGGCAGAATGAAGTTATACTGCTGCAGTCAGGGATGTTCTGGCACAGGATTTCATCAGAGAACAATATACAGCTATGAATGCTAATTGCCCTTTTGTCATAGCTGGAAAATCAATCCTGTCTGCTAACACAAAAAGCTTTTATGAGAACATGGATTTTACTGGAATGATACCAAATGTGGACAATTTGTATGTTGTAAGATGTTTCCAAAAGTGAAAAAAAATTTGGGGAGTACAAGCAGGGATGCAACTCTGCCCTGTAGTGGTAGCTCAAGTCTGTACCTCAGCTTTTGTGGAATTTTCTCATCTGGGGGAAAGAAAAGCAGAAAAAACCTGAAAGTTAGAATAAGAAACCTAGGGTTTTATTCTTACTAGTAAACAAAAATATTAGTTGATACCTGCTATATTGAAAAACAAAAACAAACAAGGCAGCAAAATAGCTTACTTGTAGGTTTTTAAATGTTACAGTTTGAGCTGAGTGAACATTTTAAACACATTCCATGCATTTTCAGTCAAAGTATTTAATTAATTTGTTTTAAAATTCATAGAGTTAAACTATGCCTACAGAAACTTATCAAGAAAAAAATATTTAACAGCAGTTATGACAAAAGATTGGAACAGATCAGCACTAAAATTTGCATTTACTGATATTTAAATTGGATACATAATTGTGAGGATAAATACATATCAATCAATCAGCAAAAATAAATGCATTCCTTACATGTCCAACTAAAAATTTTCATAATATCATAAAGGACATTGACAAGTAGTTTTTTTCAGAGGAAACAGATTTATTTTTTATCAGTTGTTTTTAATTGGAATAGTAGCATCTTCCAGTTAAGATCTGAACCATCTAATTCACAGCACTGTACATTACATCTTGGAGTGAATCTGCATTCTATAGAAAATTAAGGCTAATGGAATAGATTGCATTGAAAATGCAGCTTCAGAATTCTCTGCTGGCTTAGAATTAATAGTACATTCTGCATAACTACACCTCTTCTATTTCTTTACTACAATAGCAATATCTATGGCCTCCAGACATTATGAAGATATTTGCACATATAATTAGTTATTCATAGAAATCAAAAATTTATTGTTTTCCTTAAATGTTCAAGCAGATTTCCACACTTCACAATTTCTCATAATCATACTTTTCAATTTACATTTTTAGTACATTATTCTCCTGCTGTCCCATCAATTAGAAACTCTTTGTCTTATGATGGGCTGATTCCTTTTATTCTCATGAGAAAAGCTCCCCAGACATATATTTGAGTAGTATGATAACCAGCTAGAAGAAAAGTTAAATAAATTAATTACTCAGGGAAATATAAAGCTAACAGCAAAAGGTGAATAAAGAAGAGTTAACTTAGTATAAGATCAAGGTGTCAAGACTAAAATTAATCAGGCCAACAAGATGCTTGAAGAAAATAAAATTGTAGTTGTCTATATGCCTGCACCAAGAGTGTAGGTGATAAACAGGAAGAATTAGAACTGCATGTTTATGAGCATAAATTTGCTGTAATTGGTAGTACTGAAACTTGTAGGATTCACATTATTGCACTGTTAAAATCAATACAGATTAAATGAGCAAAAAAGAAGAAGGATGGATTTTCTATCTGAAACGTTGTACTAATTAATTCTGAGGCATTGAAAAGTCTGAAGTAAACAGTGTTGGATAACTGTGCCTTCATTTTATAATACATGACAAGTAACAGAGAAGGTAACTATAAAATGATAGTGCTATTCCTAAAAGTTATCTTCAATTTTCTAATAGACCATTGCTTCTGACATATGGGAATGTGACATTAGATATTGTGACAATAAAAGATCACAACAATAAAAGGCATCTCATTAGATGTGCTATGTTTGAAATTCCAGGTACTAATAAGCATAACTGATACTTTAAATATATGGCCAGACTTCAAAACAACTTTGCATAGAAGCAGGTAGTCAAATAAAAGCCTCAAACAATGAACAAAAATTTTACTGGATTCCATGAGTGAAAATGTAATTAAATAATATTTTTATAAGTTCTTTAAACAGAAATGAAAGCATCCACCAAAAAGCAAAACCAAATGCCTACAACATAGCAAGTGATAGAAAGGAAAGAGAAAATTGATAGTGACAAAAATGTGAACTGTAGAAATTCAGAAGCAAAACAATAAGTGAATATACACACACACGCACCCCAGTTGCTCACAATGTTAAGAGGACTAAATTCCACTGTGATCAGTATACGCTTAGTCACACATCAGCCTGAATACAGACACTACAGATGAGCAGGTTTTAAACTCAATGATCCTTGTGTGTCCCTTCCAGCTCAGGATAGTCTATGATTCTATGATTTGTTAGCTAATAAGCCTTTCCTTCAGTGGTGAAAGGCTAAGATGGGCAAATACCTACTTCCAGGTTCAGAGGATGGTTTAATTTCCTTTCAACAACTCAGTCCATACTATCAAAATTTGTTCTTGTGTTTTAACTTCATTACTCACTATTTTTTACTACTAACACCCAGGTAAAACAAAGTGAAAATTTAATAATACTAAATGGCTTCTGGACTCAATATTGCTAATTTACACGCTTCTTGCCTCATGAACTTGCACATTCAAGTGTAAGAGCCTCTGGTCTTCATTGACATGTTGACATACCCTAAAAATTCTTTAGTGTCTGCCTGACACTGAACTGTCATAGAAGAACATCCCAGCATTGCCAGCAGCAATGCTGGCAGCAGAAAAAGCAAAAGAGTTCAGCTAGTATGTCTGAATTTCAGGAATGCAGTATATATATGGTAATGACAACACTAATTCTGCTTCTAACTCTCAAGCATGTTAAGTGACATTTATTAGCATGTAGTATTTTTAAATTGGCACACTTATTTATACCAGTTTTATGTTAGTTTTGGAAGAATGTGAAAATTCTTAACACTAGTAGAAAGCTAATGCTATGTCAATATTTAGAAAATGTAAATTAAACTGGGAATAGCTATGGTTAATTATAGTCCTGTCAGCCTGCTATCGATCCTGAAGAAAATAATGGAGCAGTTGGTACAGGGTTTGATTAAGAAAGAATTAAGAGGAGTTAATATAATTAATGTCAATTAAAATGCACTTACGAAACCTAAGCCTAATCACTCCAACTTAGCATCTTCTTTGAAAACAACTGAAAATTTGAGGGAGGCATTCAGTCTCTGACTGGAATAATTCCATTTCGAGGCAGTGAGTTCAACAGTACAAAGTTCTTTTGGCGATATATTCTATGGAATAAAGTCTGGTTAGCGGTGTATCTTGAAGGACTTGGTGTAATTATTTCTTGGTCCACCACTAATAAAGTAACAGTAATAAAATTTCTACTTGAAATTTTTTTACAGAATAAATATTGATTCCTTAAATTATAAATAATGATGATTACTAATATAAACAGAGTCACTTATAAACTGAGGTACAATATAATAGATATAAAGTGAGTTACTCAAGGAGAAAAATGTAGCACATGATAGCAATATAAAGGATCGCAGAATGGCTCACATTGGATGGCACCTTAAAAACTAGGTGCCTCAAAGCCAAATCAAACATTTCCTTTAACACTTCCAGGGATGGGACATCCAGAGCTTCTCTGGGTATCCTATTCCAGTGTCTCAACCACACTCAAAGTATTTCTTCCTAATATTTAATGTAAACCTACTCTTTCAGATTAAAGCCCTTAGCCCTTGTCCTGTCACTACATTCTTTTGTACAAACTCACTCTGGAGCTCTCTTGTAGGCCCCATTAGTTACTGGCAGGCTCCTGTAATGTCTCCCTGGAGTCTTCTTTTCTCCAGGCCAAACAATCACGATGCTCTCAGCCTGTCTTCATATCAGAAGTGCTCCAGCCCATGGATCATATTTGTGGCCCTCCTTTAGACCCTTTCAAACAGGTCCATGTGTTTCTTGTGCTGAAGATCCCAGAACTAGATATAATACCCCAGGTGAGATCTCATGAGGGCAGAATAGAGGGGCAAAATTCCCTCCCTCCACCTGCTGCCCATGCAGCCCAGGATGTGGTCATCATTCATGGCTTCAAGCACACACCCTTTGCTGTTGTCTCGCTTCTCAATAACAAATGCTCCCAAGACTTCCTCCTCAGTGCTGCTGCCATGATTCTGAAAAAAAAAAAAGACATACTCATTAAAGTAAAATATATAGTAAATATTGTATCATTGTCGCCAAAACTTTGACTGGAAGTAAATGAATGAATGAATGAATGAATGAATGAATGAATGAATGAATGAATGAATAAATGAATGAAACTTTTTCCAAGGGGAAATCTTCTAATTTAAGCAGAATTTTCATTACTTCTGTGTTATCTATATCAGTACCATCTATATAATCGACATCTATATCTATTTCTATATCTATCTGTATAGCTCCATAGCTATATAGGTTTTACATGGATATGACTATGTACTGAGTCCACTGACAGTGTCTGCACTGTACTGTCACTTCTTTTCCCCAATAATATTAAAAATCTCAAGATCAAAGAAAAGTCAAAGATATTATTCAAGAATCAAAATTCTGGCAGTCTTCCTACACTCTTTGTTTGTGGTATTACTTTCACATGTTTATAAGCAATTTTCTGTATGGACATCAATGTAGATTTGTACATTTCCTATGCTTGTTCCCTCCAAACCCTAGTTGCTACTCCCTAATATATTATACTCATGAAGAACAGTTTTGCCTTTTCCCCTTTTGTCATATGCATAATGATGGACTTAAAAGGAGCTCACTCTCTTTAGCTTGTCAAGAAAAATGTTGAGAGTGACACAATTGCAGACTATAGGAACCTCCTGAGGTACAGTAATCTGATTAATCTAATTAGTTCTTCAATCTAAGGGAGAAGAAGCAATAAGTGGTTGTCAGCCTGGTTCATTTTAAAACTGCATGCTATGCACATATGTTTAGAACCAAATTCCTCCTAATGGTTATTATTTTTTGGATTGCTGACCCAGACATCTTCTTTTTAATATAAACTTTAATGTTAATCCAACACCAGTACATGGAAATAAAGAGTTTCAGTTTTTACCCAAGCCCTCTTACTTTTGTCTCTGAAGTCAGTGAAGAACACATGATGAAAGGGATGTGACTCACATTTTTCACTCTCATACCAGGGAGGTGATATTTTATTCCAAATGTTGAAACAAACTTGAACATTTTTGTTTAATTTTTTTTTTTTTTCAAAAAATGCATGCTTGGAATGCAGTCACAGTTGGAAAAATTTATTCCAAAATGGTATTGTAAATTTCTTGTTGGGAAAAGAATGTTAGTTTCATGATTTGGGGTAGAGTGGCTGGAAAGCTGCCTGGCAGAAAAAGCCATTGAACATGAGTCAGTGTGTGCACAGGTGGCCAAGAAGACCAGTGGAATCCTGGCCTATATCAGCAATAGTGTGGCCAGCAGGACCAGGGAAGTGGTTCTTCCTCTGTATTGGGCACTGGTGAGGTCATACCTGCAATCCTGTGCTCACTTTTGGGTCCTTCACTACAAGAAAGACATTGGTGTCCTGCAGCATGTCAAGGTCATCTCTTAAAGGTTTCTCCACCACAGGTTTCCATGAGCAAAATCTCAGGACTAATTCAATTAATGTATTTATTTCATACAGCTCCAGCTGTGCCCTTCTGGAGAGGAAACCTGAACAAAGAAGTCACCAGACAATTTTACCCTTACCATCAAATTTTCCTGCCCCTCATATCACAGTTCAACCCAATAATATTAAAAGGTCTGGAGTCTTCTTGTTTTCTATTGTCTCTTAAACACAACTATAAACCTATTGAAAAATGCTGTTTTCCATAATAAATGATTCTGTAACTTGAACCACGTAAACTGACATCTGAGTTTATATTTGAGGAACAGTTAATTCACAAATGAACATCATCATGCTCAGTTATTCCATCTTTCTGAACAGCTCATTTACTACCTGCAACCAAAAAAACCTTCTTCTGTCTGAAATCTTCCCCCTGGGATTTTTGCATAAAGAAGAATGTTCATCTCTTCAGGTGAGATTTGCATAGATGGATATTTCACTTCACCAACATGCAGATTCTCTTCAGTGTAGCAATTAAGAACCTAAAGATTAATTAAAAAGTTATACTCTCCCAAAAAATCCAGGGCACTTGAAGGCTTTGGCCAGCTAAAGAGAAATGGATTTGGTCTTTATTTGACCAGCATCAGGATGACAGTCTAGTGTGGTTACCATTCTACAAATCAAAATGCCATCAGTAAAGGTTGTCTTTAGAACCATTTCTGCAATATTGTTGATTAAGTGTGCATACATTAGACAATGCTTTTAATGTGACATACAAATAATTGAGCAATTTGGTGAGAAAGTATCACAGTGCACAGATGAGTAGAGAGTAAAGATAAGATAATTTCTTTCCATGATGGAAAAAATTGTAAATTAGCCCTAGGTTAGATTAACCCTAAATTTTGGAGTGAGAAATTTGAAATTCTTATGGAAATTGTCGTGGTACAGCTTGCAAAGCGCATCCCAGTGACAGAAAGGAATAGCTTTTTCTTTGTGTATATGAGGGACCAACAGAAATGGAGGACCAAAATTCCACTCTGTTCTAATTAATCATCAGTAGGAGCTCTTTCAGCCTTTGGGGTATGTTTGACTAGGGCATATAAAATTCACAGCCCTGAATTTGTAGTTTGATACACTGAATCTTTATATATCAGGTGTATTGTGAAGACCATGATAATATCAGTTTTTCCTCTGTAACACAAGTAAGCAGCTTTATTGATCTGAGATAAACTGTGGAATGCATATTATGCAACACAGTGAAGTTCAAAGCTAGGGGAACAAGTAGCGGTGCAAGCTCCAAAGGCACAAATAACAATGCAAAACTAGAAAAAATATTATTGGTTTCATCCTTAGAATAGAGCTGTCCTCAGCAGCAGTCTTTATAATTCAGTAAGGCCTTTAAGCATAGTGTAGCACTCCTCTTAGAACTTGTGCCATTTCCAGTTCTCTTACAAGCATTTTTACGTGATGTTTGTTGTTGCAGTACTTCTTTGCATTATTGGGTCTGTGCTTAGTGGAAGATTTTCCACATAGGTAGATTTGTTTGTTTTATGTACCAAATTGTTTTTGCTGTTTTACTTAATTTCAAGGTGAAACAAGTGTTTGATTATGGAACACATGATTGTCATGAACACAGAAAATTATTATTTATCTCAATTTATCCTAAAGTTAAAAAAATAATTGTAGTGCAAATTTTCTATTTATCAAACATGTAATTAAATTTTTACAGATTATTGTATGTACATATCTATAATGTATTCATAACAAATTCAAAACAAAGCTGCAGTTAATGGATGTTCACACCACAATAATTTTATTTGCTTTATTCAATATACACTTAAAATGAATGCGCTTGTAGTTGCCTATTCTTCAAATAGAATGTCTGCCTCTGTGATCCTTCTTCTATGTAACCTTCAGAACGATGTTTCATGCTGAGAAACCTGGCAGTTTACTATAATTTAGTTTAACAGGGACAAAAGTACCACATGTATCTTTCTACATTTGCTTTATGCTATATTTGACATTAGTTTATGTTAATCTTGTAAAAGCAAGACTTTTCAGACTTGGAGACTCTGAATGGCCTAAAGGTTCTGAGTTGATTCAGCCTTGCAGGTATTCAGATATGGATTCAACATGCACACTAAGTTTGTCAAATATACTTTAGAAATAATTTTTTCAGGCAGGGGGATTCCTATTTATGTCCCCCTATACTGACACATCACAGATTTCAGCTTGATACTAAGCCACATTCTTAGATAACATAAAAGATAATGGGCTTTTGCAGATGGTGCAATAATGCCGGTAAGCATGCTGACCTAGCAAATCTATATGTAAATGTGCTATGATCTGTTTCTTTCTTCAAACATGTTATGCTCTGCACAGAGTTTTCTTGCTTAGCAAAGGAAAACTGAAGTTTCAAATTACCATATTGCTGTCTGCTCCTAAGGTCATAGTCTACACATGCACATTAATTGCAGCTGTAGATTCTGAATTTATAGTTATACATATGGATGAACATGTATAAATACACATGCAAAGGTTTAAATTTACTCCTGGCAAGCCATCTTTTCCTCAGGTTAAAGTGAATTATAATTCAGTTAAAATGTAGTATTAAGTTATTTAAAAAAAAAAAGTAGCAGAATATTCCAATAAAATCTTTAATGTTTTGTTTCCAAGAAACTCTAGAATACATTATAAAATACCTAATAAAGGAAGAGAATGAAGCTTTATCCATAAGTTACATTTCAGATACATTTATTATACAGTAAGTTAAGGCAGAGCAGAAGGGTTTTGAAATTATCACTGGGACTCTTACTGTCTTATATGTCTGAAAATATGAGTAACTGTGTTTATTTCTGGCACTGAGGCAAGTCTAATATGGTTTTCCAGGCTTTATTTCACTTTCTTTGATAAATAATCTTAGGAGCAAAAATGAATGTAATATTAAGTAACAGAGCAATGCCAAGCTGATTGAAAGCCATGGCTTTGTCATAATGGCATACTGCCTTTTTTAAATTTCTTTCCTACTGATTTTATACTGGGTTAGAAAATCAAGACAAAAGATGGACTCATTTATTTACATTCTTGTGTCTGCTAAAATAACTGAAGAATTGGATAGTGTGCCCATCAGAACAAAAGTTGGTATGTCATTTATAAAAAGCACAATAAACCCTTCCATATTGGTTGGATTCAAGTATTCAAGTCCTATCCATAGCAGCAGAATAAAGTAGAAATGCCAATATAAGAGTAATGCTAAATATTTTGTTGTTCTGCCTCCAAATGGGGAAAAAATGATATTTTAGAAAAACTTTCTTCTGTCTTGTCATAC
Organism: Rhabdornis inornatus; assembly: GCA_013397075.1. Lineage (NCBI taxonomy): Eukaryota > Metazoa > Chordata > Aves > Passeriformes > Rhabdornithidae > Rhabdornis > Rhabdornis inornatus. The sequence continues at coordinate 27,780 of VWZS01000158.1, forward strand.
TATTAAAGTTTGTAGTTGATAAAATAAGGCATTGCTACAGTAGTGTAAACTAAACACAACTACTCCTTCTGATAAAACTTTACTTTCCTTCACCTTACTGATAACATAGTTCTAGACTGCCAGGATTTTCCAGTGTAATCTGTACAAATGTTTTCTTGACCTAGTAACACGCTAATAAATGTGACTGAATTAATCCAGTCAATCTTCCAAAGCAAGCATCTCATTTTCAAAATCCCCCTTCATCCTTTTTTAAGGTAATGTTATTGTGATTGACATAATTAAATAGACAAGGTGTCTTCACAAGAGATAAAATGCTGATGTCATCAAGACCTTTCCCTGTAAAACTGCGTTAGTATTTCAAAGACAAGGGTGTCAATATGGCCACTTCTCTTTGAAATAGGCCTTCATATGGTTTTTAAGACATATCCACTGTGTTATAGCTGAGAAAAGTGCTCCTCATTGTGGAGGATAGCTCATTCAGAAGAGAAAGCTTCTTATCCTCATAACCATTTGTTTAACTCAGATCTCTGAAGTGATTTGAGAATATCACTTGTGAGCTAGTGAAAATCATTTTTAAGCAGAAAAGATAAATAGATGGCTGGAGAACCCTCCAGCAGTATAAATGCCAGAGCTTCATTGACTTTTACCCGGCATGTTAGAAGCAGTCTCTTTGTTCATGTTGTTCAATTCTAATTAAAAGGAAAAACTGACATTTTCAAGAGTAAACACATATACTTAATAAGCCCTGATTATTGTTCCAGGAATAGCAGTGGAAGAACCAAATCCTTACCTGTATGCTAAACTTTATTTTCAAAGAAAGGATGGTGCATTTCATTTTGGCAATTGCTGAATTTGCACGTGCCTTTGTTTTCTATCCATTTTTCATTCTCTCCTTCCATAGTGTGACTGCTGGCACACATATCACATCATAAAGACCTTTGTTTATGTTATCTAATTATAATTTTAAATATGACATTACTTTTGTTCCACTTCTGTGAAGAATGAATTTTATTATACATTCAGCTTGTTTTACTTGTCTCATTGCCTTCCTATGGAAATTTTCTTCCTCATCTTCTCCAACATTAATGCCTCAGAAATAGCAGTAATTTTACTGAGAAATGCAAACATCTTGAAGTGCATCTGTCTCATTTCTACATTCCTTTGGCTTCATCTTCGGCGCTGAAGTCACTTCCTGCTTATACAGCCCTTAAAATTTCAATTTCTTCTTTAACTGTGACATTATCTTCACATAATTGTCCTCCTAAAACATGAAAAACCCCTAAAATAATGAAACCCAGTCTTATCTTCTAATATTTAATTATTACTTAGTTTTCCTTACAATATTCAACCATGTTCAGGAGGTCAATATCTATAATAGATGAAGGCCTTATCCAGTCTCCAGCAAATCTAACAAACCTTCCTAAGTATCCACACACCATATGTCTTATTTCCCTCTCTGATTTTTTTTGTTCTCATCCTCTAATTATTGCAGTGTCTGTTCATTTAAAAAAAAACCAAACAAATGAACAAATTTATTACTGTTAGACCTTTAATCCAATTGCTTTTACTCTTTGAAACAGTCTTTTTATCAGACATGTTTCAGCCTAAAATGTCATAAAGTAATTTCATTTTTATAGTTGAAAAATTTGAAAACAGTTGATCCAATCACAAGCTCTTGGAAATCTGCAGGCACTTTGTTACTTGAGGTCTGACGTAATTTTATGTCAACCAGTGAAATAGTGACTTAGCTGTTCACCCCCACTCAACCTATTAATCAGAAAATGATAGGCGAGTAGAAGGAAGATNCTTCACAAGGAGCAGAAAAAATACACGTGACAGGCAAGGGCAGAATGCAGAGATCAAGATTAGGAATAATTAGGTAGCTATAGATTCAACAAAAGAACTGTGGGATGTGTGATCAGGAAAGCTTGTAACAAATAATAGAAAGCATGGATCCAAATAAATGGATTTGTTCATTCTCATTCCAAGTTTCCAGTGTAGATTTGAATAAGGAATTGAGGGACTGATTATTCTGTTTCCTAAATTGCAACCTTCTCCATTAACTAGTACAAGTAATAGGTATCTGTAAACGGCTATA
>VWZS01000158.1:38486-61740 GCA_013397075.1 Rhabdornis inornatus
AACATCAAGAGATTGAATTGAGAAAAAATTTAAGCTTTGTTTTATAGCAAACCTCTTATTTCACTCTTTCAATATGGTTCCTAAGATGTACCCTAGGGAAGATTTTTACACAAGTGTTTTGTAACAGCAAAGTTCTTCATTAGTCATATGTCTCATTAAGCAATGAGGAGAGAATGGATGAAATATTTTTAATAGAATCTTATGGTTTTGTTTCTAATGTTTTCCCCATTATATAGAGAAAATTTCTTCCCTTTCATCAAGAACAAATCCAAAAATACTAAGGTTTTCTTTCTGGGACTGCTGAACCCTGGGGCTTTGTGTTTTGGGTTTGGATGGGATTTTTTTGAGGGCTGTTTTNATTTTATTATTCTAAAAGTGGAATAGTATGTCAAAATACAAAAGAAGTCATGTATTGTATGTCCATGTCTTTAGTCTTACATACTTGTGAAGTACATAGCTTATTCATCTATCACATGGCAAAAGCCACATGCTGGTATTTCTACTAAGTACAGATAGATGCTGAGACGCTCTCTTCTGTTGAAACACTGCTTACTGAATTGCTATTACAAATTGGATTTTTATATGCTTTAGACCACTTAAAATGTCATTCTCTTATTACTTTAAACTTGTTTAAAATCTGGATTGCCACTACTTTTTCCTTTTGATCACCTTTTAAACCCCTGCTGTAAACAGAACATTTTTTAACCAGCCTCTGCAGAAGTAAAGTTTGCATGCACCTTTACTCGTATGTCCTTGGATAAATAGTTTTTGCCACTCATTAAGAGATTGCAAAGTTTCAGATCTCTATCTTCACACAGAAACAGGTTTAAAAAAATCTAAAAAAAGTGACAAGGAACTATGTCTCAGAGCATGGTGCTAATAACACCAAGGTTGTGAGTTCAATCCCTGCATGGGTCATTTACTTAACAGTTGGACTTGATGATCCTTATGAATTGCTTCCAACTCAGAATATTCTGTAAATCTGTGATATTTTCAGCAAAATATCCAAGGGTGGTTTCCATCTTAAACATTTACATTGGTGAAGTTCAGTACCAGAAACTTACTTCTATAATTAGAACAAAGAAAGTTTCACAAACACAGTAAATGTTATTTACTATAAAACCAAGCATATTGCACTGAATTAAATGATATCATGTTACAAAAACCCCTCAAACTATAAATAGAGTGATGCAAGTGCTTTGCTTTGACTTTTGACTGCTTTTCGCTTTCAGGGCTTTAAAATCCCCGTAAACAGGACAGCTCACATTTGGTATAAAGAACATACTTAATTCAAAATGATACTTTTATTCTACTTAAGTTATTATGCATGCATGTTTATACATGTCTCAAAATTCTCTGGCCCTAAAGTGAAAGGGCTTTAGAAAGTTATTAAATGCACAGGGACAGAAAAGGATATAATTTCATTAATTTGAACTGAATCCTTTCATTCTCAAAATCCACAGCAAATATGTTATCACAGATACGTGTCTTATTGTTAACCCATACAGAAGAGACAGAGCTTTCTGATTGTGACAGAGGCTGCTGCTACCAAGTGCCACACATGTAAAACGAACTGTCCAGAAGTTGCTTTCTCTTAACCATGTGCTAAGGGTGCTGAGAATCCAGCTCATTTTGTTCCCAAGCTTGTGAAACGTGCTTTCTGGGAAGGTGCAGCACAGCACAAGTGGAAGAAAGAAAGTTTCTGTCTACTGTGTAAGCTTAGTCACACTCATTGCCTCCCAAGATAAAACTGGAGAAGAGACAAGCCATGGTCTCCCACATCTCAGAGAGAAGCAGGAGTTATGAGTGTAGGCACAGATGTGTTCCAACAGCTCGATCTGCATTGCACGATTCTGTGCTGTGGCAGAGAATTAAGAAGCTCTTGCAGGGCAGTTATTTGAAGGAGATACATACAAACTCACATTAAACCTCTCATGGATGCTGATCCCTTTGTGGCATTAGATCTGTGGGACAAAGAGCAAAGGAAGTTAAAGTACCCAAATTTCTCTGAAAACATACAAGTTTTTATTGTATTCTTTATTTAACTTTTCAGATCTTCAGTTTTCCATATTATTGAAATAATATGATGTATTATGAGGAAGAAAGTAGTGCACTCACCTTCAAAACCACTGATGTACCACGATTTGCTATAATATCTATGCAGATAATATTTAAACAAGTATGAAAAGATTATTTGATTTGAAAACCTGATTTTAAGAGGTTAGACAATATTTTTTTATTGGAAAGTTGTATTTTTCTGTGTATTGACTTCATCATCCCTGTTACAACTTACAGTGAGTTTTATAAACACACAATTCATCATGTTCATGCAGCTATAAAGATATAAAGACAATGTTTACTCCTGAAATTGGCTGAATTATCTTTTCCTGAAATGTTAAATAAGGGAGATTTTGTTTGTTTCTGGAATCATGTGATGTAACTGCTCTGTCTTCTACAAATTGGACTCTCTTAATCATCTAGTAACTAATTTTCAGACCACAGAGTATAAAAAATTTGCAGATATATTTCAGATTCCATGAAAGAATTAGAACTGAATCCTGACAGCGTCAAAAATTGTTCTCTACTATGCAATTAATGTATTATAAAAATTTAAAGACCTAAGTAACTGATAAAACCAAATGCATGATACTACTGTGCTTTCAATTTCTACCCCTGGCAGCAGAGATCCTAGGGACAGATTTTCACTCCAGTGATATTTTTTGCAGTAATGCCTCAATGATTCCTTTTCATGTGCTCCTACCTTTTTGTCCCATTTGGTATGGGGAAATAAGTACTGGTAAAGATTCTTCTCTCATAATAATTCAACCACCGTAGTTGTCTACTATTTGCACAGCTTTATACTGTCAAATATGTTATTCTTCGGTGATTTTAATGATTGGGTAAACACAAAAACAAGTAATTCCTTTGGTGCCTAACTGTATTCCAAAATCTTGTCCTTTGCATTTACCTGTTACTAGTAAAGCCCACAAGAATAATGCCAATTATTTGTATCAAGAAGTGGCATTAATTCAAAATTAGAGAGACTAAATACACATGTATCCATAAAGTCATTACTAAGAGGAGAAATGGAGAAGAAATGGAGAGAGAGAAGCAATTTTTTGAAACTTCAAGTGGATTGCAGAAAAACACAAGCTGATCTCAGGGGTGCATCTTTCCAGTTCTGTGAGCTGATGTGTACAAAACACATATCATAAGTCTGCCAGCATTTTTACTAGCCCCTGTGGGAGACACTGCCTTCAGCTCTGCATGGAAAGAGAATGAGCATTCTCAGCAGAGGAAATGTGACTTGTTAGATGGCACTATTTACACAGAGAAAACCCCCTCTGAAGTGTTCCGTACATGCATGGAGCCTGAGGAAAGAAAAAGAAAAAAAAAAAGATTGTGTTATTATCTATTTGTAATGGATTAGACATTATTTGTTTGGAGATATTTCTTTTTTTTAGTATTTCTTCTTGCTGTAACCAAGCAATTTTTTAGCTATCCTAGTTAGCAGGAAGCTAAAATATCACAGTTAAATATTAGTGTAATACCATATCATTGGCTAACAAAAAAATATGCCTCAAGGGATGTTTGTGTTTTTGGGAAGAGGCTGGGAGACGTGTGACAAGGCATAAGCATATGTGTATTCCACTAATTTCATCCACAAAAAAGAAACCATGTTACATCCACCAATTACATCCACTTTATTGAGACTGTAGTGCTGCTTTTCAGCTGGATGATATTTGTGACCTGAACTCACTCAGTTCTCTTGAGTTAGTTTGATTGCATTTCTAAGAAATGTCCCTGCTTTCAGTGTCATTACTGTCATTCTCTTACCCCAATCAGTTCAATGGCTCTGTAAAATAGGTTCGGAAACTCTATTCTGGAAAAATGTGCAAAACACATGCTATCTGGTAAAATGTATTTAATTCTAAAAAGCAGACCAAATATAAAAGATTTGTAAAATGTGAGAGATATTTTAGACTTGGTGATATCAATCATGAAGATATGTACTGCTTAAATATAAGAGAGCATTGAAATGTGACACATTGAAACTTCTAAAAGTACTGTTTCAATGCTAATTAAGACAAATAATTAATCAGATGCTGTAAAGAAACTGGCAAACTAATTTTTTGTAGAAGGAGAAAAGAACTTTTCAACAAATGTGATTTTTTTGTAATGCATGTTTCCCTGTACATGTGGCCTTTCCTCTGACATACAATGTCAGAACTTTAAGGAAGTTGAAGGATGAAGTAACTGTGTGCAAAGAGTGAGTGGTAGTGCTCAGGTAGTTCCTTGCATTTACAAAATTAGTTTCATTTTATTCTGTAGCAGAAATCCCTTGTAAGCAAGAACTTGCAGGGAATTACGTTTAAGGAGGTCCCCTTGTTCTGCTAAGTGCAATTAGAAGAGGAGACTGAATATGCTTTTTCAGAGGATTTGTCAATTGTATTGTGGGCTCCAGAATACTACTACTACAACAACAGCAAGAACAAAGATAATAAAAAAAAATTGATGTAGGAGAATTTCTTCACCAAAATGGTGAAACAGGCTGTCCAGGGAAATAGTTGAGCCATAATTTCTGGAGATATTTAACAGATGTTTGCTTTTGTAGTCACAAAAGTCTTTGAAATTTATCTTCCAAACCCATTCACAAAGATCATATTAGTACACAGGATGATTAAAACTGAGGCATTTTAAAATGTGTAACTGGTCAAAAGAATGCTTGAAAAGTAATAAAATGTATTTTTCTGATCAACAAGTGATCAAATTCTCCCTGCTATGTCAGAGAATATATGTCTATCATTAACATGGGTGCTAAATTTTTAGTCAAGGCTGTCCAGATGATGAGCTGAGTAGCTCTGAAAAGTATACTTTAAAATAAATCTTAAATATTAATATTTGGACTTAAAAAGTAAGAACGTTTTAGAAAACATCTGAAAATCTCATTGAGGTTGATTTACAATTGACATTTACTTTCAACCCCATTGATTTTTCATGAAAGTATTGATATGTCTTGGTCAACTTCTTAATCTCTCCTGTTCTCTGAGAAGTACTTTATTTCTCCATCATGAATACCCATCTTCAATAAAAAATTTAGAATAATATATATAATAATAACTCAAAGTTCCCTCTACAAGCATTTGTTCCCCTAACTAAAAATTATTATGGTATTTAATTTTTAAAAAAGCCTTAATATGCATACAAATATAGTATATTAAATATGTAACACATTTTTTTGGTAAAGGAGACAGAAAAACNTATCCTATCTTATATCACATCACTCTAATATATTTATTATGTTATATTAGATTAGAATTACGTTATAGTATATTTTAACAGAGGAAAATCTTCATTACATCTTCTTCCAATCCATCTATATTTCCATATTTCAATATTGCCCCTTAGGTGGCATTTTGATGATTTTTTTTTGGTTCAAAGCAAAGTCATATGGTTTTTAAAATCTATGATCCTACTTATGCATCTTGCACCTTGTGCTAAACGACTTAGGCCTTGGAGTTAAAACTTTGTCTTTGCCTCAGAGGCAGATTGCACCATTTTGCTGACATCATGGACAGGATACATTTGTGTTGTGGACTAACCAATAATGCCTAGACTTGTACAAGATCTTCATCCTGGAGGAAAGTTTGCCTGTTCTCAGAGGAAAGGGACAAGAAGGGAGGACACTAGCTCTCAGAGAGCTAAGATAACTGTATTTAAAAATCTGACCACCCAGGGCAATCCAAATGGGGACAGTCCTTTATTGATAAGATTAAAAAACTATAAAGCTTATCCTCCTAGGTATGATTTGGGTACATAATCATATGACTCAAAAGCCATGGCAGACTGAAATGCTATTCTAAGAGACAAAGAAAAACTAGAACATATAAAAGGAAAGGCAGTTGTCTGTGCCGTTCTGGGTGCATCTCCAGTAGCTGCACAGGAAGAATGATTACCTTCTTAGAAAAAGGAGAATAAAACTATGTAATCTTTGCAAGATTTGGTAAAATCTTTGCAAGAACAATCGGGGAAAGAGCTCTCCCAGGTTGCCGCAGAACTCGAGGCAACCAGAAGAGAAAGGGAAATTAATAAGTTACTCTAATTGACCCCAAAAGAGTTATTGGAATGACAGGAAATCCCAAGGAGGGAACAAGAAACTAGAGAACGGGAATCATGTACTAAAGATACAGGGAGCTCTTGGAAGATTTAAAATACCAAGTCCCTGTACCCTCCTGAAAAACTGGAGAAACAAAGTATATTATTGGGGGAATGGTAATGAAGTAAAACTGTACCCCTTCAATAAAACTGAAACTTTAAGTATGCTGAGGGTGGAGCTCAGCAAACTACAACACACACAACCCCTCACACAGATAAAGCCCAAGCTCAAATAGAGGATAAGTACAACAGAAAAGAGACAGAAACTGAATATGTTTAGAGGGTATCTCTCACTGAGGGAGATTGGACCTTGTTGAGTGAAGCCGAAGCAAGGGGATCTTGGGGACCATGAGTCTTCTCAACCACAGGTGATAACCAAGAGCTATGATTCTAACCCAGAGGGCAGCATATTGGTCAGGAGGCAGTGTACTGATTCTATGGAGAAGAGAGAATGCCATAAACCTAAAAGTCCCACAGTTGGTCATATACTGAAAGGTGTGCAAAAGGTGATGAATTTCTGCTTAATGCATACACAGTTTTGGGAGGCTCGGCTCTCCTACGGAAATGGAAGGTGATCTTCTTCAATTTCTGTTTTTAATCCAGGATTTGCCTAACACTGAAAATTCACACCAGTCGTTACCTGTATGAATAAAGTCAGCTGCCAGACTCCACAACCAGAATGCATGTGTCTTGACTCATCTAGAAGTAACCCAGGACTAAATAACCTCTGGGAGACAACTGGCAGGTTCCAGTAACACCAATCCAACTACCAAACCATGGGCTGATGTTAGGAGAGTAAGGGAGACCTCCAATACACCACTCACTCAGAGTCATTTCACTCTAGTTCACTCTAAGGGGTTTATGAAGTTGCCCTCCCACAAGAGTAACACACCTCAAATGAGAACCTCATACTCTGGATGATAAATAAATAAATATTAAACAAATAAAAAAGAAAAAAAAGAAAAAAGCTGATTTACTCCATCCTATATATCCTTCCTATATAATGATTCCCTTTTTACCAATCCACAGAAGTAATCACTTGACTGAGAGAGGGTGTTGGAAGACAACCAACTCCCACCATTTCCGCGAGCAGTCTGAGCCACCTTTCATGCACATCACTTGCACTTTAGATGTGGCCTGGTTCCACTGCTGCCAAAGAAAGTTTTACTATTGTAACAAATGGTGGAGGACTAGAGTGGTCAAAACCCCAAACATTAAATTCTGAGTAATGACCAAATTTGTGAAGACTGGCATCTGTTTGTAATTAGAAAAAAGCAGACTTTGAAAAAGAAATGAATCCTTAGTTATAGTTCTTCAGTTTCTGGGTGGAAGCAAGATATGCTTAGGCTGATTTTGAACTCTTTTTGGAAAATGTTGAAAAACATAGCTCACAATACAAACATATCAGTTTGTTTGGCCAGGAGACAAGCTCTCTATATAATGAAATTAAGTAAAGGTATTAATAACATTTTGATCAAGTAAATTAGTAGGTAGATTTATAATAAACTTTGTCAAGAATGCTTGCCTGATTAGATATAATAGCTATAAAAAACAATTTATGTCCATACAGAGACGCTGAAAGAAATATTCAGCTCTTAGATGTACGGTTTCCTTATCAGTGCCTCTATGTTTTTGTGCTTTTTCACTTACCTCTTGAGTAAAGCATCTGGGACTTCAGAATTCTAAAAGTATCTTGTCTGTGGTTTCAGACAATAGGAGTGGACCACCAGTCCGGCAGAGCTATGCCTTTAGCTTTGAAGATTGATACAATAAAAAAAAAAACGATAAGTGAAGGGAAAAAACGTTTCTCCTTTTTTGAACAGTGACCAGAGTATGTCAGGACAAGAATAAGGTTATCTTCTTTCCATACTGCCAGCTGCAACATGATGTAAATATGCTTACATATTTATAAGAGTATCTCTTCTCTCACGAGGTCTCTGCTTCTATTACAGTTAAAGCATCAAGTAAAAGTAATATCAAGCACAGATTATCAGCAGAATTCTTTTCAGTTTTGGTGGTGAATCATGCAAAAAGATGCTTGTCAAGACTGAAAAGGAAATCCTTTAGGAAAATAATTTTTTCCGTTTACACAGTGAAGAATGCTTCCTAAATTCTGGTAGATTACTAGTCTATGCTGGTAGGTTCTACAAATATATTAGACTCTACAGTGCTATTGAAAAACAGTCATATTATGACAATGAATCTTATACGGTGAAAGTCAGATGTGTAAAACAATATATGAAGATTTAATGTAAAAGCAGCAAATGTCCCTAAATATAAGCTGCTTAAAGGTGATTGATTATCTCAGATTTAAACAAAACATTATTTAAAATAAACACAAAAAAGAAGCAAGTCATCATTTCTTGAAAGGAAGCTATACTTGCAAATAGATCTGATCTTTAATAAAAATCCTAATATTATCTGAGAGCTTTTTCAGCTATCAGGTTTTAGTCTTTTAACTTCCAAAGAGCTCAGAACTATAATAGATTATATTTTTTGTATACAATGGAAGTTACCTACAAACATAACCACTGAAGAACTAAAACAGTGGCAGGAAAACCTTAAATAACTGTGTCAAATTCTGTGGGTGTTATAGTGATACAATTTACAGATGTATCCATAAATATAAAATTATGCTTTGTCCTACTTCACTTTCAAGCAAAAGGAGTCATAAACTGGTAAAGCCATTTTCTTTAAGAGTGAAAAAATTATAAGAACCCATTTTTGAAGAAAATAATGCTGGTTTTCTCTTTCCAGAGTAAGAATTTTACAAGCTCAGCTGGATAGGCAATGTTGCATATATTATTTTTCATCTTCTGGAATGGTTATAGGAAAAGTATTGTTTGCAGTAGTGATTTTTACTGCAACCACAGCAAAAAAAAAAGTACTTATTTTAAATGAAGGTAAATAAAAGTTCAGCTGAAGAAAAGAAGCAAGCATGATAAATGTTTACATTGGAAGTTGGTAACTAGGAGCTTTTGAGCAGAACAGGTTTCCCTAAGCATCTGCATCCTTAAATGCTTTAATACATCATAAATACAATCTCAATACTAAGTATCTCTCAATTCAAGAAGAAATTAAAATTTATAGGAGAAGATTTATTTGGAAACAGGTAACTTTTCTTCATTCAAATTAGTTATGTATATAGGTATCAACAACCAAAATTTAGATCCAAACTATGCAGGTGATGCCTTAGGATTTTAGCTTTTATATTTTTCATACATTTGTAATCCTGCAATTCTTTAGTGTATGACTCAAAACTCCATATAGAATGTCGGATACTGCTTTCCCGTTTTGGTCAGACAACACAATTCCTCTCTAGGCGTGGTAATCAAGGACACCTCACTGTCTCAGGCCCTGAGAAATGTAAACAAAAATGAGTTGGGGAGGAGCAAACTTGGAGTAAGTTACTTGATTACCTGAAGGTGTAAGATTAACTCCCAATAAGAAAATGGACCAAGCTCATAAAAGTGTGAAAAAAGGTGATGCTTTGTCCATTTTTGGGTGTGGCCCCTGGGTGGGCTTTGTCTCCCCAAAATGTACCTGAAGACCCTTCAATAAATATAACTGCTTTTTATTCCCTTAATTTTGTCTGGCCTCTGTTTTTAGGTAGTCCTGAAAAAGCATCAAATGAGCTCATACTTTGCTGATAAAATTCCCCGTGATGTAAAGGACTGTTTCTGGGCTGCACAAAATTACTCATCTTTTGAGAGGTGTTCCCTCTTTTGATAGAGTACTTGGAACTTGTCCATCCTTTTGGTGCATAGCAGTGCAGGTGAAGTTCACTGTCTCTTTAGGATAAATACTGGGCTACTGAAATGGTGAAAAGTAAAACATTTTGAATAACTGTGTAATTACATGAAGTATGCTGGCTTTTTATGTTATTTCAATTTATGTAATGGATTTACTTGAGCAAAGAGTGGAATAAGAGTGCTATTCCTCTGGAACTGTGGTCATTGCTGAAAACAGTTACATTCTCCCTCTCCTTCTTTCTTACCAGGCTATTGGTAAGAGCATTCCCCGAAACACAGAGATCAATAGTAGAGTCCTTTATTAGGCAGATATTAAAAACCAAAAAGAGGTCAATGTGCTGACCTTTGTGTCACCCTGTGAGATGTCAAACCTCTTCAGTCTCTTCTACAAGATAATATAAGACTTCCTCCATAACTCCTTTTTCCATAACTCTTGTAATTGTGACTCACTATAGACTGCATTTACAGTGCTGTGGTATAACAACCATGGCATATGATAGTTTCAGAAACAAGACAAAAAGACTTCTAATGCATACCCCTCAGCACCTGCCTAGTGTCAAAAGCCTTTATGCCCTCCAAATTTTATCTTTAGAGGAGGCCTAACTCAGAGACAGAGCTTTGAAAAGGAAGGGACTGACTTCTGCCTTGTTCCTTTTTATCTCCTCCTCACTCCTTAGTCTGAGTTTAGCACACATATCAGCGAGTTGCAAGACAGTCAAAAGCATTATTGATTCTGGAATGTATATACTGGGTTGGGTGCCTGTGATCAAGATAAATTGTTAACTTTTTTCAGCAAGGTACTCTAATCCAAAGAGCCACCAGAGTTGGCAGCAGCCTCCTCCAAGGCACAGCTATTGAAATAAAGAAGTATTTCTGAGAGTAATCATCCAACAGGAACTGGACACAGGTGCTCTATATATATATGTGGTTCTTGAGGGGTGACAAGGACAACCTTTAAATTACAGCTGGGCCTAGAACCAGAAGTGGTTATTGGAGGAAGGAAATGGAAGGGTCTTAGGGTTACTGATAAATTTCAAGAACAAAGTCTGTCAGTAACTGATACAATGATTCTTGTCCTAGAGGAAAAATTTTATTTTTCTTCCTCCACACCACTTTAAGAGTAGAAAAATTATTCTTAAAAATCAATGAAAATGTGAGAGAGATTAACCTCCTAAATAGTTTGCAAAGGACAAGTTTGAACTGGAACGAGTAAACTAGTGCTAAGTACTTAAAAGATGGTAGTGTACAGATTTAAAAGTTACTTATGGAATTGGCACGGAGCACTTAAGAGACTTTTATAGTGCAACAGAAGATACTGGAATGACACTCTACTTTTTTCAGGCCTAATAGCAGTGCAGAGATGCTGCCTTACTCTGCTTGCTGAAGTAGAAGTGGGTAGTCTAAATAGCCTGAATATAGCCAGACACTTAGGGGATGAAGGAATTGGATAACCATAGGGCTGTAGACTTATATAAGTCAACCTGCATGAGCTCCACTGAATCACATTAGTAGGACTCCATCAACAAATATTACAGAAGGCACAAATTCCTGTCCCTCATCAACAGTACAATCAAGTCAGGCAAACTATGAAATATTTAGATCCTATCTCTATTTTTCTCCTAAATGGCCTTTTTATTCTCTTTAACTCCTAATATTCAGGGAATTGTTTTCTCTCAGCGTTTTCTTCTAGATACTTGCTAGATAAGAAGATACCTTATCCCTTCAGGATACTTGCTCTTTATGTATTTGTCACATTTTGGTAGCTATAGCAGGAATAATTCCTCTCCTGTTGTAGGACTGATTCTTTCTATTGATGTTACCTCTCATTTGACTCCAAAAAGAACAAGATCTCGACCTATTTCCTGTTTATGGGAGCACAAAAAATTCAGTACCCTGGTAACACAGATATTTATTTTGTCTCTTGCTACTGAAACATCTGAAATATTTTTCAGAAGCCCTGCCAGGCTGCTGAAATGTCATTAAAATGTGTGACAGATGGTCATATTCTCAAGAGGAGTTCCCCTAACATGTCTACCTCAGGGAGCCAGGACCCTTATATCCTGCACTTCACAGTCAAAAAGGATTTGCTTATGGGGTTCTAAATATCAACATCTGTCCCTAACATGAGTTCTATCCTTGAAAGCACTAAATAAGTAGTAAAGATTATATGTCTTATCCAGGCTCTGTAAAGGTGGGTGAAAAAAATAAATCATACAGAAATAACTGAAGAGGATAGAGGTTAAGTAATAATGTTCTGGATAGAAAATATTAAAATCCAAATGAAGACAAAACTGCAAGCTGACAAAAAGAGTGGATTTATGTTTCTGGTCTAGAAATATGTTGGGGACTATTTCATGAATTTAATACAGAATTATGGTGTTCTGAGAGTATGAATGTTGTAATTTGGGAGCTAGAGAAACTGCTTATACTGAATTTAGTGTAATATAAGACTCTAAATTAATAGAATTATTCAATGACTAGCTGAGGCACCTATGTGAAAAAATGTCCAGATTATGAATTGCAGTCTTCCCACAGAGTTATGTAATTTCCCATGTCCCAGTGTGTAACGTGCTATTCAGACTTCTATTTCAAGATTACATTTCATAGTATCAGTGGCTAACTATGTGAGATCCGTATATCTGAAACTGTGTGGCAAAAAAGCAACAGAATATTTAGTTTGCGTAATCTGCATGTGTGCTGGTTAATAATGCCAAGTATTGAGTATCAAATCTTCAGTGAAGAGAAAACCAGAATTTTTAATAATCTCTTGCCCCTGAGGCAAACTGTGCACTGAATTATAACACACTTCTCTTGAGATGTTTCTCTGTTGGCAGTCATCTAGGTTTGGAGACAAGTTTAGGAGAAAATGCTCTGGAATGAGTGTTCCCTCTAAAAAAGGGTTCCTACAATCCCTTTCTGCCAATGAGAGGTTAATGCAAATGGATAAAAGTGAAAAAATCCAACCATTTATTGATAAAGAGAGTGCCAACATGGCACAGGAAAACATGGTGGCTAAATGCTAGATATTGAACTGTCAGACCTTGCCCCTCTCCTCAAACCAGAACAAAAATACCCAAAATGCCAAGCAAAGAGAAAAGAAAAAAAAAACCAACCCAAAACCAAAAACAAACAAACAAACAAAAACAAAAACAAAAACAACAAAAAACAAACAAACAAAAAAAAACACACCAAAAAAAACCCCAAACAAACAAACAAACATAAAAAAACCCCAACAAACAAACAAAACAAACAAAAAAACCCAAAAAATACCACCACAAAACAACAAACCACAACGGCTGCAAGGTGCTGGGAAGAGGAAAAAAAATGGTGCCAACTTTTGCCTCAGACAAGGTAAAAACAGGGTTCAAGCAGCAGCTTTGGCAAAACCGGGTGGGAATCTATTGAATTTCTGATGTTGGTCTCCTCTCCACAGCAGATGAAGCTGCTGGACTTGGTGTCCTTTCTGTTGTGGGTTCAGCTTTTCTGAGGGCTGGGGCTGGGACAAAGCAGCCCCTCAGCTCCTTCCCAGTCCCCTGCTGATTCTTCTCTCATTGACTCCTCTCCAACCTTGGACCAAACCAAACAGAGCAGTTCAAGAAAAAACAAAGGCCTCTGAAACAAAGGCTGCTGCAAGTCTCCAAATCCAGGGAAAGGAAGAAAGGACTTTTTGCCTAAGCTAACAAAAACTAAGCTCTCCAAGAAAATGAAGAGAGCTCAGTTCTCCTGGCACCATGGATGTCTGGGGAGTGAGGCTTTGAAAAAGCCCATGCAAGAGCCCCAAGGCTCCCCCCCCCGCCCTGGGCCCAGCTTAAAGCTACAGAACCATTTCTGGGCATAGAGCAGATGATCAGGGAATAGAGGATCATCATAGCATCACCCCAAGACAGCAGTTTTAGTCTTGATCTGGCCATTATTCTCCTTACCAAAGGCAAGGCACTTCCAACTATTTTCCTATTGATGCACTATAGAATAAAATAATACAATGGCAGAAATTTAATCTCCCTAGTCCCTGTGGAAATAAGAGGGAGCAGGGACCATATGAACCAATGTATTTTGAAAGCTTTCTTTTCTTTCTCACTACTTTTTCATCTTTAAGAAGTGGGTAGGTAACACCTTGCCTTGCTCTACTCTGGCCAGGGAATCTCAGGGTAGGTTTTAAGCACATACCACTGTTTTTAGGTACTCCTAGAAGGTGAAATAATCTTAGGGGAGGATTATCAGTTCAAAAGAAAACTTATTATAGACAAGTGGATGTTATTCTGTTGGATCTGAATCACAATTCCATTTTAAAAAGACCAGAAAAGTTCAGAGGATATCATTACATAGTTAATTCTTGTCTGTTCTCTGAAGACAGAGAAGTAGTAAAAATGTCTCAAGCTATTTTTATTGGAAGAGGCTCTGTATTAATTTTACTAGTGATTTGTACACGATTTCAGCTAATTTATCATTCAACTGCTCATCCTTGAGTTACTAAAAAACGATTGTGAACAAGTGAAAGATAACTAGGACTGTAGTTTTCATTTGTGCTGCTTTGTTCATCCTTCAATTCTAGTTTAAGTCTAAGCATTGTAGGAAAAAACCCTGCAGACACTAGAAATGATACTAGAATTAGTGTATTTGCAAGGACCAGGAAAACCAGTAACTTCTTAAATCAGGTTACCAGGACTCAAATATCTATAACATATATATATTCAAATACTTTGGGTTCAACCAAGAGCAGAAAGCAAGTTAGGCTTAGAAAGAACTAATTAAATTCCTTTTTCCAAATATTTGTGCAACAAAAACAAAGAACACAAAGATATCAACTGCATAGACTTCAGTGAAGTTTAGCAACACTTTTCCTATTTCTCTCAAAGATAAATATATTGAAAAGGGTTACTAGAGCTGTCTTACATATGGTTTTATAATCAGCTGTGTGGTCATGAAGAGAATATCAAGGTCACTGGAAAGGGTCATGGATAACAGTTTAAAAAAAACAATAAACTTTGCCTAGAAAAATAAACTGACACATAATTAATTGACTGAAAATAATTCTGTTAAAGAAATACTATTTAAATATTTTCTCTTGCTGTTATTTCTACTGAAGACCTGAGAAAGAGATTAAGGTGCAAGTTGTGGAAGTTAAAATCCTACAACTAAACCAAAACTATGGAAAATAAAATGATGTTTCTTGCACCAAAGCAATTTTATATATAATTAAAACACAAAGTTTCTAAGTTAGAGAGCGAGGGAAAGCAATCACAAAGAGCAGTTTAGCACTGAAAGGCAGTAATACAGTTTAATTAAAACACATATTAAACCAGTCTAATTAAATAGTCTCTATGGAACAGTTTTTTATTTAACAGAGGTACATGACAGAATTTCTGACAGAACAGCAACACTTGGTAGTTAATATTTATTAGTTTTAGTATGGAATCTTCACTATCCACATAGTAAGATATTGCAGCCTAAGACAAAAAGTGTGATCCTTCCTTTTCTTTCAGTTAACTATTTCTTTGACTTTCTTAAAATATTGTCATGAAAAAGAGCCAAAGCTAACTTAATGACATTATAAAAGCAATAAATATATAAACTATAGACATGTAGCTACATCAAATTAACTTTGTTCTGGAGTTGTTAGAATCATGGAATCATAAAGCAACCTGAGTTGAAAGGGATGCACAAGGATCATCTAAGTCCAGCTCCTTGTCCTGCACAGAACAACCTTCACACCATGTGCCTGAGAACATTGCACAAACGCTTCTTAAACTCTGTCAGGCCTGGTGCTGTGAACACTTCCCAGGGGAGCCCATTCCAGTGCCCAAACACCCAAGGGGTAGAGAACCTTTTCTAATATCCAGCTGAAACTTCCCCTGAAACAACTTCAAGACATTCCCTCAGGGCCTGTCACTGGTCGCTACAGAGCAGAGATCAGTCTCTGCCCCTCCTCTTCCCCATTTAGTGATCCTCCTATGATTGGTTAGCAAGAAGCTATTCATGAGGTATGTCTATGAACTTGTTTTTAATTGGGAATATTTTTCTTCTAATTTCTCACATTATTAATTTAGTAATTGTTTCATAGGATTAACACCATGCTTTTTGGATAAAAGCTGAACTAGCATCAAAATACATTTCAGATGTGTGGGCTCCAGAAGTCTGAGTGCTCATTCAAAAGAAAAGAATATTCAGTTAACTGTTTTCTTTCTTGAATTCCATTCCTAAAATAATTGATTCCAACACCCAGAGTAGCAACCTACTTTCTTCTTAATATTGTACATAAGGCAAGGTGATTCATTTATCAGGATAATTTTCTTTTTCTCTGAAGTACGACCATAAATTTTTATTTCTGATGGCAACAAACAATGCTAAATTTGAGCCTGTGAGTAAAGTTTTGGAATCTGACTAAAATGTCTTTGCATGCAGTACATGGTATTCATTTATTAGCAGTTCTCATGCTAAGCAAAGAGAGTAAGTAGTAGAAGGAAAAATATAATTGAGTTTGTGCATGTGCTTTTAAAAAGAAACTAATTGTATGCAAACTCTTTATCACAGCTTTTTCTGTTTTAGTCTTCTCTTTCCTCTCATCTTGCACCAGACCTCGATATTCCCACGTATTGAGTGTTCACATAGCCTGTGTAAAAAAAGCAGTATTTAAAGGTTGAAGAGATTTTGGTTTGCTCCTTTTAATTTTTTTTTTATTTTGACCTATTCTTTTTTGTTTCCTGGTTTCTACTACTACCAGAAAAAGAACATTGAACTACCAGAAGGAAAATCAATTAAGGCTGGCCAAACACTTTACATTTCCATTATGAATATTCATGTGAATAGAAAATAAAATCTACTTGGGATGTGACTATGTGTCTTTTGACTTCAGTTTTTGTGACTGTTCAAAAGCAAATGAGTTGCTGGAAAAAAAAACAAGTACACAAAGTATATGTTGTAATGTTTCTGTTCAAGTATTTTCTGTGAGAAAATCAGGGAGTTTAGGTTGACAATATACAGTCACATTCAAAACATGATTTTAGAGGAGCTTGTACTGAGGATAGTTGATCCCAGATAAGATTTGGGATGTAATTTTCTTTTCATCTTTATTTTCAAAAAGAAAAGCAATTTGGGAAAAATTAAATCTGAGACTTATAAACTGAACTATTCCTTAAGATTGAAATCAAGTGTTTAATTGATCCAGAATGAAACACATCCAATTACCTATCTACTAAACTGTTTCTTGCTTTACTCTGAATAAATACTTTAGACACACACTAAAATGATACTTTGCTCAGAAAATATGTGCTAAGCTTTGGGATGAAACATTTCTTCACAAAAATGCAGGCCCCCAAAAACCTGAGATGTTTTGTGGCATGTGATAAAGGTTAAGTAAGAAGAAGCAAAAGCCTGTCGTTGTGGAATTCATCAGACTGAGCAAAAAAAATACCAGCCACTGGGCTGCATCAGGAAACATTTTACATCCCAAAAGATGTCCTTGTTGAACTACTGGAAATGTAACCTCAGACAAAGCCGCTGGATAAATGCTGCAGTGGATTCTGGATACAAACAAAATGCCAGTGACAAATGCAAACTCATTCTTGCAACATATGGTGACACATCATGGTGTTCATCTTCTGTTTTTAGAGATGAAAAAATATCATAATTATAAATTAATACCAGAAATAAAAAATTTCTACTAATTTTGAAAACCTCTGGTGACAAAAATGCTTGGTATAAACTTTAGACCTATACAGAATCCTTCACAAGAAAGGTAGGTAATTTTTCAGTATGAGCTATTCTTTTAGAATAATATTTGATATTTGAACTAATGTTGTGAATTGTTCCTGACATTTAAATTCATGAGAGGTTCATAATTTTAAGTGTGGGTTTTTTTCTTCAGACAGTTTTAGTTCTTTTTTCCCTTAGGAATAATACATGCATTTTTTATTCAATAGCCTGACACTTTCTGCATCAAGGTGCCATTTTTTAAAGAAGACAAAAAGCAAACTGTCTTCCTGAAAACAAAATGCAAACTAACCAGTAAAATAGTAACAGTTTTTTGGTTTGAAAAATGAGGCAAAGTGGGCCTGTCATTCAACATGGTGCAATAGAGTTTTGAACAGTCACAAGGAGAAAAAAAGCATTTTACTAGGAGGAATATATATCTGCTAAACCAAAGTTATTTTGTCACATGAAAATTTCTGAAACTCACAATTCAAATCTTTCTCTCTCTCTTGAACTTTCTCTCAAGAAGAATTTTATACTTTTAAAGAATTTCATAATTTTAATTAAATATCTTAAAATAAATATTTTTAAATCATATTTTACTATGCAATTGCTGGAATGACTGCTCTCTTTAGATTATATTAGCAAATTACCTTTTCCTATGTTTTCTTCACTCTCCCAATTCCATATGTTTTTCAAATTAATGTAGTTAAACCAGATTTTTTTTTAAAGAGTGAAAAGAGCACGTTATAAGTTGAGTTCTGTTTCTCAAAATCAATGAAAAGTTTAAAGATTCAGAATAAAATGTTCCTTAAAAAGTTGAAATAGCAGGCCAAACGTCTCTTTTTATGGGACTCTTACCAATGTTTTTAGTTTAAAGTGATGTATTTAACATTTTTTACTGCTGCACATGCCAGAAATGACAGCAGACAAAACTGTGATAGCACCTGGGAAAGGAGAAACACAAGATAAAAACTTGTTTGTTACTGGATAAGGCTTACTAGCAAGATGAAGATAACTAAATCCATTTGAACGTCATATGAATTTAAGCCCAAACATAAGGAAAATTCATTAGCTTTTCTATGAATTTCAATAATGAAAAACATATTTTATTGTTTATCATTTTATCAGT
This sequence comes from Rhabdornis inornatus, assembly GCA_013397075.1. Taxonomy (NCBI): domain Eukaryota; kingdom Metazoa; phylum Chordata; class Aves; order Passeriformes; family Rhabdornithidae; genus Rhabdornis; species Rhabdornis inornatus. The sequence goes on from VWZS01000158.1 coordinate 57,216, forward strand.
AAGAGGAGTTAAATGGTGGTAATCATTGTTCCACTCTGAGTGGAAGAAGAGGCTTGAATTTCAGGACTGGATCTCAAGCTTAACCATCAAGCTTACTATCAACTAGGATAGAAAATAGATTCCATATCCAAACTGATGGTAAAGACTTTATCACAGAAGCAACTGTCTTTCAAGACCCAAACTACAACCAGTTTACTTACCTTAGAAGATAAGAAAGATAAGAATTAAAAGCTGAAGTTTTCCCTCATTTACATTAACAGGACTTTAGGTTCCCTTCGTTATTCACAGGTGATTTTGAACAAAAATGGAGTAAATAAACTAGTGAGGATGAAATGAGTAATAGTTCAAACACTAATCCCTTCTAAATGGTGTTTTAACAAAACCTGATATTTTGTTAATATCAATTGCAATTAATGTTCTGGCTATGTAAAATCTCAATTTGTAATGTAAACCCAAATCAAACAAAAAAAAAGAAATAATTTATAGGAGGGCAAGTCTTGAAAGTCAGAACTATATGACAGCCAAAAACTTGTAACTAATTATTCTGAATGAAAAATCTCTCTTTCTGCTGATGGCTCCTAAATATGATATATATGTCTAAAAGATCATTACATAAGAAACACTGTACCTTTAGGAGCATGGCTTTCTGTTTTCAAATAGCTGCTGAGGTGAAAGGGAAGAAAAGAAATTTGTACAGGTGCAGTGAATGTTTTCTTTCTGTCACAAGCCCTTATTTACACATGCACTATTGTGAATGGTAAGGTCTGTGCAAAGGAGGGCTTGAAAGACTGGCTGCTGTAATTGGCTTGAATGATTGAGCAGTCATCAAGGTCCCTGAAACTCCTGTTCACATTAAAGAGATTTATGCTCTGCGTACAACAGCCAATAGGTCCCTTATGGCTCTGGTCTGACCTCAGATTTTAGAAAGCAGTGACCATGTTTTGTAAAGAGGCTTTACTGCAGCTTTTCAATTGTATTATTTTTACACCATTGTAGCAGCATTCTTGGAGAGGGTTCATCAACTTTCAGGACTAGAGTCCTGGTCTCATAGTATGTACAGGGAATTATTATCTTTTTGTGGTAAGTTTGCAGCTGGATTTCAGTATTTTCTTTTGTAACTGAAATATTTGAATAAAAAGAAGAGTGAACATTTTTTTCCACATTCAGCATTGTCTGTGCTCTGTTGACATGCTTATTCACTGTGACAGAATTGGTAGGTCAATATTGCCTCTCTGTGGATACGGTATTAATATGTACCTTGCAGGCCTTGTGGGAAGGTTCTGAAGCAGGTAGACACAGGTAGAACTTAGTTCCCATTATTTTCCCATTAAAAAGATGAGATTTTGTTTTCTTCCTGATCATTTATTTTTTATGAGCTTGAAGGTCACATAGCAAGATAGTTGTTTGTCAGCTACCTAATTACTCGGCTAGAAACTGCTTCGGCCCCACCCTGTTCAAACCAGCTTCTATAGTAGGCCTTGGAATGAAATCACTTGACATGGAAGTGCAGGTTTTAATCCATGAAGGCCAAGTTTGGTTTTTCCTGAGAGAATTAACTGGAGTGTGGATGACAGGGAACAAGGAACCAGGAGAGTAACAGATTTATTCTTGAACTAGATTGCCTTCCATTCAAGCTAGACAAAAACACAGAAGTAACATGGTATTATTGGGGTATATATGAACCTTTATAGTAGTTAACTATGCTCCAAATTAGGGAAGACTTTAAAGAATTCTCAAAAAATATATTTTAGAAATTTTGAAGATTTTAAATTCATTTTAATTAAACTTAATTAAAATTAATCATTGGTAACACTTATCTCTCAAAACTGAAGCCCAACAGAAAAGAAAACAAACTAGTAAAAGCAGTTAAGTGTACTGCCAAAAAGACTAGGCAATGGTTTTGGTTTATAACAGACGGCCAGCTCAAGTAAATACCTTTCTTTCATTCAGTCTTTTCAAAAGTTGTAAGCTGGAAGTAATAGTTACATAAATGAGATTTTCAACAAAAATACCACCTTGTCTGAATCCCCCTTTTTATCAGTAATATTATCTATGATAATAAGCTCTTTCATAATAATATTTCTAAATGTCCTTCATGGTTCCATATTTAGAAGGCCATAGGTACTAATTTGCCAGCAGATTTCTCAAATAAGCATTTCATCTTTCATCATGAGATGCTTCATACTTTTACTATTAATCCACAAGGAATCTTTCAGCAAGACAAGACTGATTACTAGAGTGGATATTCTTCCTTTTATTGTTTGTTTCATTTTGCTGACACTTCTAAATGAGTAAAAGCAAATTATTTCAGTTATGATCATGAGATTCTTTGTCAAAACAAAAACTGGAAACCAAAACTATTTCCAAAGTTGGACAGTTGCAGTTTAAAACAAGAGAAAATAATTAGGAAAATATAAGCTTTAGTGTTAGAGACTGCAGAGCTTTTGCACCACTAATCAGTGGTTTGTCATCAGTCTCATCTGTTTCTGTTCAGAGCCAAGATTATTAGAATAGCAGTTGTGCCAATTTCTCGTGTTTGGACTTGGATGTTTATTATATCTTATCAAAAATTACAGAAAGTACAACAGCACTTCTAGCTGCTTGCTAGAAGTAGGAAAAATGGCTCCTAACTGAGCCTGTTTCAAGGCCTTTTAAAGTAAAACATACCAATAAAAGTTTAACACCTATATTATTTATACTTCTGACCCAATAATAGATTCCCATGACCCTTAGAGTGACTTTCAACTGACCAATCCAAAGGTAACTACCTAAGTTCCGTGAAGAAGAAGGAGGAGAAGAAGATGAACAAGAAGAAAGACACCACACAAAATTCTCTATTTTGTTCCCTAGCTACTACTATACTGTAAAAACCTCAAATTTAAAACCCGTCACTCAGTGAAAACACACACATCTAAACCACTACACATTTGTGATTTCTAACTTATTATTTATGTTTACAAATCTTCTCCAAGGTTTCAGGTCTAGTGTAGTTTTTCAGGGCGTCAGTGCCTGGAAGCACAGAAAGCTCAAAAACTCCAGATTCCTGAGATCCAACATTTCCCCCATTTCTTTNAAATTTTTTTTGAGGGTTTTTTTTTTCCTTTTTTTTTTGGGATGGCCCCTGTTCCTGAAATAAGTGGAACTAATTTTCTACTTTTAGTTTGTAAATTGCCTTTATCTTGTGTATTTGAGTCCTGAAAGGATGCTCTTTTTTCCAGCTTTAAAGCTGTATTCATGTCTTCACATCCTCTTCTTTTTGTGAGATAACCTGTATTTAACATCTGCTGTTGCAAATTTTAAGTATTTGCAGGTGCAGTAATAGAACCTTCCAGAGGTGGCGCTGCAGGTGGAGGTTTGGCATCTTGTGGTCTACAAAATGGCGCTGGCAGAAGTACGTATGCATTGTTTACGGAAGTGAACAGGGCGCCGCCATTTTCTTGTACGGAAATTTCTTGTCCCTCATGCTGCAGTTGCGGCCGTGCCAGACCCGGTACTTACCCCCCCGTGGGGGCCACGTTAACTCCTTCATGTCCGGGAGGCACCGCTTGGGCCTCCGGTGTTCCGCGTGGTTTTGCTCCAGCCTCTGCGGATTTCGGTCCTGCCCTACAAGAGACGAGAGGCACCGGTGCCGATCCCGGCTTCCCGGTCCGAATTGGAGAAGGTCTATTCTGTGACTGTGGTGACTCCAACGAAATATATTCACCTGTCCCCTCTCAAATCCGATGCAGAGGGCACTAGGACCGCCCCGCTTTCTCCCAGCAATGTCGGCATTAGGACCGCAGCGCCTGCTTTCTGCAGAGGCGCGCATGTTTGAACTGCGAGCTGCTGCTTAGTTTCTGCCGAGCGGGTTCCGGGCTTCCCCCATCCGGGGTTGTTTCCCGAGAGTCCTAGAGATTTCGAGTTTGGGCATCCCCCCTCTATTACCACTTGCTCAGCAGGAGCTGAAGAAGGCATGCTCTCTTTTGGCTGAGACTTTTTCTGTGTTTTTTTAGCTTTTGTACCAACTCTCTCTGGAGTTGGGGGAGATAGGGCTTGTGGTCCTTGCGTCTCCTCTGTTACTTTTATTTTTGTCATAGGAACTGGATCTTTTATCATTAATTCTATCTGGTCTAGAATGTAATTTTGAGATCTGGATAATACGTTACCCATTTTTTTAGCTTCAAACTGAAGAGATCGGAGTGCTCCTACCTTATTCTGGTAGATCTGTTTACCCCTCGGGGTCCCTCTTCTCCGTAATGTCCAGCACCACGGGCTCCTGGTTCAACTCTCTCCAGCGTCTAGGGATCTCCGGGCTCCTTTTCACTCTGGGAGTTTTTCTAGCTTCCAGTTGCTTTAGTTATCTTTTTTCTTCAGGGAGGTCCTTGACTCTGAGACTTACAGGTGTTTTTTCTTCCTCACACGTGGGGCACCACTGTGTCAGAGAGTACAGAGCTTTTGCACCACTAATTAGTGGTTTGTCATCAGTCTCATCTGTTTCTGTCCGGAGCCAAGATTATTAGAAAAGTAGTCGAGCCAGTTTCTCGTG
>VWZS01000159.1:0-91165 GCA_013397075.1 Rhabdornis inornatus
ATATCTGATGGGTAAGTAATGTTGTGTCTAGTCACAACTAAATTTCACTTAGCAGATAAAAGGCAGGAGGTAATTTCTGGTGCAGAGTTTTGATTCTTTGATAATGAATGACCTTTCCAAGTTGTGGCTGTGTAGTGACTCAGGGAGTATCATGGTGCCTTGTACTGCTTTGAAGTTTACAGTAAGACCTGATGAAATTCTTGGATTTGTTCTGGCAACCTTTGGCTCCACTCCTAGGGGGGTAGAGTGCCCTTTATGGGGGAGGCAGCATGAACCTCCCTAAGAACTTAATTTTCTTCCCCGTAACTAGCTGCTTTTGTCCTTGCAGAGATTTCTTTCTGTGGACTTTACTGACTCAATAAAACTGTCTGACACGTTAGACTTTTTCTATAATGTCTTTGTGCTTTGCATTTTGTGATTTCTGCCAGGATCCTTTGGAATGACAGTGATTCTGCTTTGCCAAAGGCAGATGAGAAACTTTGACTCATCTTAGTGATAGTTTATACCTGGAAGGGATGGTTTCAGTTAGCATTTAAGATAGAGGAACAGTCTGATTTTCTTTTTCCTTCTAGAGTACAAAAAGATTGATTTTTTTTTCCTTTGGTTTAATATCAGTAAAGTAAATTGCTTTCCCAGTTTCTCAGCTTTACTTACTGTGTTATATTTAAAACAAAGGGCTAAGGGGGGGGTGTGGAAAAAATCTGTGCAGTTTTCTGCAGTTCTATAAATCATGAGAATTGATCTGGTGTGTTTGAATGAAATCTAAGCAAGCAACAGCTTTCTGGTAATGTGTAATGTGATTACCTGCAACCTCAGAGCTTAATTTTATTTCTCCTAAGCATTTGTCTGGGCAGGAGACACTTTGCTGCAGTATCTGTGGAGCAGTTCTGGATTTTCTGATGCTGAAATGATTTTTCCTTTTCAACACAAGTTCACTGAAATGCAGCTATGACTGCAGCTTATCTGCCTTCAGGGCAGAATCTGGTAGGAACATGTAAGAAAACCTGTGGTCTGCTTCCCCTTTCTCTAAGAGCCTTTAAACTGGTGTGTACTGGATAATCCAGAGGCAGCTGAGAGCATGTTCTCATGGCTGGCTGTGCAGGAATGGCTGGACAGGGAGTTGAGAGAGCAGAACTGCATTGAAATGGCTTTTCCTATGGCATCCTGAAGTGTGCAAAGAACTCAGTATGGGTCAGGTTCCTCTGCTCTTGCCACACTCAAAATTCCAAGGTACAGTGGTTGGAGGAGCACTCGTGGCTCTGGCCATGGCCCTGCCATTCCTGCTGCCCAGGAATGTTTTTTTGTGGGAATGACAGGTATTTATGATTCACTGCCTGTCTCCACCTAAAAACCAGAAGGAGTTGTTCCACCTGCCAAGATGTGGTGGTGTGGTACCAAGAACACAGATCACAAAGTGCTGCTCTGTAGGGAACCAATGCCTTGCAGGATAGATAGACTTTGTTATGCAATTATTTGCAGGTTTTGTCAACAGAGTGATTTTTTTTAATTAAACTTTACATTCAGTAACTTATCATTTTGACTCCATTGCTCCCTATACTCCATGAACCTTCTAAGTGCAGATAAGTTTAATTTAAAAAGTCAAGAGATGCCTACCATAAAAAATATGAGAGAATTGTATTACTTTTTAAACATAATAATTACTATGCTAATATTTTTTACTAATAGCTTGTACTAGACTGTTTAAAATTATTATTTACAGAGGAAAAGGTTTTCGGAGATAAAGAAATTAGCTTCTGCTTCTAAAGTGTGATACACAAATTCAGTCAGAAAAAAATGTCACTGACTTCAAGGGCTTTGGATCAGACCCACATGAATAAATTCAGTAAAGCATGTGAAGTACATGATTAACCTTCAGAATGTGCTAAAATCACTCTCCTCAACAAAGCACGTAAGCACTTGCTCAAATTTCAGTATTTGATTAGCTGTCTGAAGTATTTGCAGAAGAAAGACCAAAGCATTGCCACTTTTAGCTAATGTTATCTGCCTAATGTTATCTCCTCAATTGCATCCACATGTGCCTCTTTTTTGTACAAAATGCCAAAATGTCAGTTTTCACATTCTGTCTCCATGGGGCTTCTAAAGCAGTAACAATTTATAACAGCAGGGGGTCAGAACAGTTAATATATTTTCATCAAAGCTATTCATTTTTAATTTAATTTCTAATACTTTCTGCTACTAAAAGAATCTAAAAAATGAACAGTAAACTTTAGTCAAGATATTGGAATTGAATTTTAAAAGTTAATTTTATCAGAACTCTAAATTTCATTTAAAAACAAATCCAAATCACAACACATAGTCCAAATTAATTTATTTCTTTGGAAATCTTATTCTTATTGAAACATTTTTCAGCTGGAGAAGTGATTTACTGGGAAATGTCAACTTGACTCTAATGCTGATATATCACAAATCTGTTTTGAAATGAGAGCAGGCAATTAATATTATTGTAATTCACTGTATTAAAATTGGAACAAAGCAATTGCATTTAGTTTTGCCTGTGACATTTTGGGCATTAACTTTGTAGAGCTTTAAGCATTTCTAGCTACAAAATATTTACAGAAAGAAGCCAAATGTAATTATATGCTTTTTTAAAGGATCAGTATCCATTTAGAGTTCTGTGGCTGGAAATGCAGAAAAGAATGACAGTTGATGGCTGAAGAGACCCCCCAGAATCCCAGTGACACAACGAGAGCTGAGCTGCCTGCAGTGAGCAGCTCTAGCCTGGTCCAGAACACATGTGACCTCCCAAGCCATCATTTACACCCCTGTGTGCTCAGCAAGGCAGATTGGTTGCCTGTCCAGTTTCAGATGGACTCAGACAACAACCTGCAGGCTGGTGTGAGCAGTGTGGTTTCACCTTTCTGTTTTCTTAGAGAAGAAACTGAGGAAAAAACCCTGCAGGTGAAGGGGAACTTCTTGGAGAAGAAAAACTCACGTGCCTTTTGCCCTCCTGGTGCAGCCTGCATCCACATGTGCTGACATCTGGGTGCTGCTCTGAGTGCTGCTCTCACTGATGCCTTGGAGTGGTACCCAGAACAGGGGCTAGACAAAATTAGGAGAATAAAAGTGGGTATTTATTGAAGCTTCAACAGCTACACCTTGGGCAGTCAGAAGCCTCTGAAGCAGCACAGAAGATGGATGACAGTCACAAGTTTTTAATACAATTATAAGTTTGGTCCATTATACATACCAGGGGTTAATCTTCCAATTACAGCTTCAGCTAATGAAGTCATTTACCCCAAGTTTGCTCCCCCCAACTCACTTTTGTTTCCATTTCTCAGGGCTGAGACAGTGAGGTGTCCTTGATTCCCAGGCCTGGAGAGGAATTGTTGTGTTTGACCAAAATGGGAAAGCAGCAGCTCTGGATATGGAGTTTGGAGTTATACACTAAAGAATTGCAGGATTACAAATACATGAAAAATACAAAATCTAAAATCCTAAGGCATCACCCTGTCCCCCAGCACAGAGCTGCCTTTCCAGAGTGACAGTGCAGCATTGTGCAGTGCTCATGGGGCAGAAGGCAGCCCAGCAGCAGCACCTTTGTTCACTGTGGGTCTCCTCTCCAGCACTTTATCTGCATTTTCTGCTCTAGACAAACCCCACATTTGTTGCAGAGACAGCAGGCTGTGCAGGTGTTGGTAACAATGAGCTGCTCTGCTCCCTGCTGCTGCCCAGAGCCCAGGAGCTGCCCTGCAGGGCCCTGCTGGGACAACTCACCTGTGCAGGTCCAGGCACACAGCCAGCACCCCAGGGATGGCACTGAACCAGCCTCTGCCTCTGCTTAACAATAACTCCCCTTTAATGCCTTGAAACTCTCCCACGTTCGAAGAGTTTTGGAAAACAAAACCAACCAACCTAGCAAACAAAAAAAAAACCCACCAAAAAACCCTAAACAAACAAAAACATCCCCCCACACACATACAAAAAAATCCCTCAAGCAAAAACCCCATTAACATCAGCCTTTAGTCAGCTCTCTTACAACTACAGGGTGTGAATTAATCTACATCTGCCAAACTGGAGAAGTGTAACTTCTGTACCTGAGGTTTAACACATCCTGAGTGATGAAACTATTGCATTCTCATATGAAAAGGATGCATCATTTTGCCTTTCCTCAGCTGGAAGCTGTCCTGGGCACATCCTGGGGATGTGCTCATCCTTCTGGAGAGGAGCCAGCATGGACACTGGGATTCCTGAGTGTCCTGGGCACATCCTGGGGATGTGCTCACCCTTCTGCAGAGGAGCCAGCATGGACACTGGGATTCCTGAGTGTCCTGGACACATCCTGGGGATGTGCTCACCCTTCTGCAGAGGAGCCAGCATGGACACTGGGATTCCTGAGTGTCCTGGACACATCCTGGAGATGTGCTCATCCTTCTGGAGAGGAGCCAGCATGGACACTGGGATTCCTGAGTGTCCTGGGCACATCCTGGGGATGTGCTCACCCTTCTGCAGAGGAGCCAGCATGGACACTGGGATTCCTGAGTGTCCTGGACACATCCTGGAGATGTGCTCATCCTTCTGGAGAGGAGCCAGCATGGACACTGGGATTCCTGAGTGTCTTGGACATCATCCTGGAGATGTGCTCATCCTTCTGGAGAGGAGCCAGCATGGCCACGAGTCTGGCTCTGGGTCAGAGGTGCTCTGCTATTGGGGTGGCTGTGCAGCAAGGACCAGCCCCAGGAAGGTGAATTGATCTGATTGCTTGTATTGATCTGATTCCTGGCAGCGTTTTAAGTCATTTGTTGTGTTGTTCAGCATGTCTTTCATGCTGTTGTGCTGTTCAAGGATGTGAGAGATTAGGCAATCAGACCCTTACATTCACAAAAAGTTAGAATCACAAGTGCTAAATTTTTTCTCTCTCACTTCACCTCATTTTGTACTCTGGACTTGTACTGGCATAGAAACCACATTTTTACTTTTGTTGTCCATCTCTCTCTTCTCTCTTGCCCTTATAAATCTCCTACCTGTTTAGTGCAGTGTCCCAGCTAAAAATGGCAGACAGTGATTTTTGCAACCCCAGCCACCCAGAAACTCTCTTTTTCCTGTGTATTCTGAAGGAGATAATTTGCTTCACTCACTTCAAGGCAAGCTCAATGCAGTATGACAATACATACTGAGTTTCTCTATCTCAGTAAAGGGAAGAGCCTCAATTTTGGAATATTTGAAATGGCCATAACTTGGTCCCACTAGTCAAGACACTGGGTTGCACAGAATGAGTGGCACATGTACTGATACAGACCATGAAAGGGCTTGTCTGGTCCTGGAAGGAAAACTTCAGCCAGGAAATTTCAGTTGGGTATATCCATTGGTACATAACATACATAATCAACATGTTTTTATTAAAAGCCATGAGGAGCTGGAATTGTTTCTCAGCAACTTTTGCTCCCCCCCTCTTGTCGAAAATCATGATTAAAGAATTACATTAATCCATTTTGACTACGCAATTATAGTTTTCCCAAGAGAAAAATCTTTCAGCACCAGCAGCATAAATGGGACAATACTCCTGAAATTTTCATACAGATTTGTAGATGCTTCTGCAGCTGTCTATATTTGTAGGTAAGAAAGGCAAAAAATCTGATCACCAAAACTTTATGATTACTCTTCTCCTTTTGCTCTACTATAATTTGCATAAGAATTCATCAGCTAGTAAATCCTGTATTGCTCCTTTGAAAGGCCTTTGCATTAGTTCAGATGTTCTAAAATATTGTTGTGTATCCCTAGCACATACTATGGGAACAGCGACTACACTTATATCTGGCCAGAGGAACATCTGGATTTCTAATCTCCAGAGGTTTTAAGGTCCTCTCTATCATCACCTGCTAATGCAGAATTATATCTTCTGTGCTTCTTAATGCATGGAAATTGTTACAGAGAAGCTCTTTATCGAGGATGCAAACTGGCAAATGGGTGTTTTGGTACAGACGCTCTTGTGAACCCTTTTGTCTTTTGAACCTGAAATGAAATAAAAGTCTGAAAAACTGCTGATATTACTACATTAAATTTAATTGTTTATCTGTGAGACCAGCCTGGAGGAGAGAGGAAGGAAAAATTACTTTTTACAAAGTTTGACAAAACATTTAAATATGGCTCCTTGTTTGGTTGGATGGTTATTTTTTCCTATAAGATTTTTTTATGTTGCATTTAATTACATCTCCATGGGTTCATTTCCTTGGCAAGCTTTGAAAGAGAAAGAGTGAGGAGAGCTTTCATGCCAAGATGGTTTCTCCAAGTTCTTACTAATCCATGTTTCATAGCAGCTTTATCAGTAATTGGTTTGGGCATGTTGGCAGTGGTTGATAGCTTTCAGCTGGGATTGTTCAGTCAAACACATTTTCATAATCTACAGAATGTTGTTCTCTTAGATCTTGTTTGTTCTTTAACATTTTTTTTCCCAAGCATTGCAATGTCTGATGTTTGCTGTTCTGTTGTAATAAAATTTACAGCATAGCTTAGGTAATGTTTAAGAGAATAAACCCCAGGTGTGTGCTGTGCTTCTTACTAATTACAGAACTCAGAACCACTGGGACAAAACAGGAGAACTTAATTATGAAAGGGGAAGTCATCATGAAGATGGCCTGGGCTTATGAATATTGTCCTCATAAACTGACATTTTATGAATATATTTCTGGATCCAAAACCCAGTGTCATGTCAATGAATCATGTCATCAGATCTATTTCATCCTCACTGCTGGTAAGGTGCTTAGTCAGCAGGTCTAAGAAGTGCTGTGAGACACAGCACTAATTGAATTTTTGGGTAATTTCCCATTGCCTACATATGTTAGCCTCTTTCAGTGCTCTGAATATTGTGTTGCTCAGCAGGAAGAAGTGGCAAAATACCATTTGCCTCTGCTGAACTCAATGATGGGATGGTTTGGGAACATTTCTCTCTCTTGCAGATCAGGCTCTGACTATGCAAGAATTTTGGAGAGAGCCAAAAATGCAAAGATGTTATAAATGGATGAGAGCAGGTTTGGGATTTGAAAGCCCAAAAAAGGTGAGACTGAAGGAAGCCAATAATCTTCATGTATGTATAGACTCTGAAAACAAAAGGGAAATAAACTGCCCTGCACTTTGAGTGTGCTAGGGAGGAAATGTCCTAGGGTAGAACAGGGGAGGGAGATGTGGGACAAAGCACTGAGCAGGGGAGTTGTGTGCTGGAATAGATTGCAGAGGAAAGCAAGCACAGAGTCATGGAATCTCTAGGGTTGGAAGGGACTCTGGGCATCACCTGCTTCAGCCCCCACCAAAGCACTCAGGTCAAGCCTTCAGTTAAGGGAGACAGGCAAGAAAAGGCTGAACATGAGGTTTTACAATCTCTTTTTGCTGACAGAAAGGGGACATTCCATATTTTGGTGGTACAGAAGTACCAGGCTATGTTCTGTTTTTCTATGGTTTCTTAAGTTCCTTGAGTTCCTCTCTATTAAACCATAATTTCAGAGTTTGTGTGGTCAAAATTTTGCCAAAGGCAGGTTGGTGAGAGGCAGTAGCTCCTTCCCCAATGAGCCTGGAGTGATCTCAGGCCATGGGCATTACCTTGCACTGGAGCAGTACCCCCAGCCTGTGTTATATGAGGGGAGAAGCTCCCAAAAACTGAAAAAACAATACTTTTATCTGTCTTTGTAGGTACAGAATAAAGCCTGTTTTCCTTCCTAGTTTTCTCCTTCCTCTTTTGATTTGACCATTGATGTGAATAATGAAAATGGGAGCTTTCCACCTGGGGTAAGGCTAACTAAAATGTTAAATGGGACTTTAAATGGCCTGTCTACCACCACTTTGTCATGTTACATATTCCAGCCATCCCTGGTTTAACTGAAAGGCTTTGGGGTGGCACAGGCAGAGTTGCATGTGCTGGGCATGTGAGCTGCAGGCTGCAGTCAGCAGGGATACATGGATGCAGTTGTAAAGAAACATGTACATGTGTACAGTGATCTTTGAATAATGTTACAAAGTGCAAGCTGAAGTGAAAAATCAGACACTGGGACATCTCTGCAGAGAGCAGCCCCTTTCAGTGTCACTCCTTTGTGCCACCAGTGTCTGCTGCTCAGCTGCAATCTGAAGTGCTAATGCATTTATAGGGCAGTGAAGCTCAGTGGGAACGGCTCTAAAAAATGGTGCTTAGTGTTTCTGTGGAGAACAAAATTCATGTCTCTTCAGAGGAAATTGTGAAAAAAGAGTTTGTCAATATGCACAAAGTAAATGAAGAAGCAGACACGTTTAATGGGTAGTTTGTAGAAGGAGGTTGTGCTTCCCCTGTGAGACAGGCTGTGTCAGAGCTGTGCCTCTGTGTGGGACTCCTTCCCCTGCCTGCAGTGATCCCAGCACCCCTGCAGACCCCGAGGGCAAGCCAAGGGTGCTGTGGGCAGGGTTTGCCATTATGAAGCCTTTGCATAATTCCTTGAATTTTCTGTCCTGTTCCTGCCACCTGTCCTCCATTCCACATCTCACTCTGAGTCTTAGAGCTTCACACACACTCAGTTCTCAGCTGTGCATGGCAGGCAAGAGACAGCAGACATCAGTGGAGTCAAGAGAGGGTCTGAGTGCATGTGGGGAGAAGCTCGTGCCCCACAAGAACAGTCAGGCACAGTGTGTGTTGTGTGTTCTGATTCTGGGCTGGGTGTACCATCTCCATTTTTGAAGGTTCCCCAGCCTAGTTTGAGTAAAGCACTGAGACCTGATGTGATCTCATTGAAAATTCTTTCAGCCTGGATTATGTGTGACTGAATCTTTCCCTGAGGCTGCAGGGACTGTCAGGAGGGGCTGTGACAGAGATTTCTGTTGCCCATGGTCATTTCAATCACAGGTGTAAAGATTTGACTACAGGATGTGAAACCAAAGATAACCAGCAAAAGAGCTGAAAGGTAACATAGGATGAGAGGCAGAATATGGGATTTCTCCACTGGGAACGATGTTAACAGCCCAAGAAACCCATCCCTCATCCATCAGCTTTGTCTTTGCCTGAGAGCTGAGCAGATACCCCTGTTTCTGTGAGCAGGATGAGCAAACCCTGCTGTACAGTGCAGAGGTAGCTCAGGATCACTGTGGGAACTCCTGCCACAACGTGCCCCTCTCCCTCGGTAAATCTGCTCAGCCCATTTGTAGCCTGGAAATACCAGCACCAGAATGGAACTGCCCAAACACATCCCCATTCCCACCTTCAACCAGATGGCAAATTCAGTGAGTTAGTTGAAAAATTAGTTGAGTGATGGCAAAGAAGTTCACAGAGGAGAGAGTTGATCTGTATCCTAAAGAATTTGGTCAGCACAGTGGGACCAGGAGGAATCCTGTTAAGGGTCAGGGGCTTGCAGGACACTGGCACTGAGAGCAAGTGTGCCTGTGCAGGCTCCCTGCCCGCTCTGCAGTGGGATTTGCCTTCTCTGCACATCCACTCTGGGGGCAGGTACTGTGCTCCTTCACTGTGCAATAGGCTGGAGACTTTCCAGAGAGCCTGAGCAACTTGAGTACCCTACAGAATTCATTTGGGTTCCTTTGGGCTTCTTGAAAATTCCCTGCTGCTCAAGTTTAATATCTGAACACAGAATTGAATTCCTGGCTGCAGAGCAGCATGCAGGCAGTAATGGCACACAAGACTCATTCCCCCCAGGTGATTTTGGCTGCTCAGGATCTTATCCTTTCCCTTTTTGAGAGCACTTAATGGGCAAATGGGAAGGAGGATCGGTGTTCAGTATGGAAATAACCCTCCCTGCTAGTGAGTCATCAAGAACTCCAAAGAAATTATGAGGAATGCTGATAAATCCATGTCCTAACAGAGGGAGCAGGAGATGGAGCACTAGTTAATGGCTGCTACAGGCCACCCCCTGGCATTGCAAAGCAAGTTGGAAAAGCAAGTTGGCCACTGCTCAAGCAGCCATCTGTCATTTCAGTGGTGAAACAGGCTGTGCACCCCTGGCAGCCTTCAGTCTGAGTGCTGCTCAGGCTGCTGAGACGCTTCTGCTACTGCTGCCACTCCTCAGTGACAGTGAGAAAGGCTGGCATCCAGCAGGGAGACACGTGTAAAACTGAGGGCACTGCAAAACTGCTATTTTTGGGGTGATGGGATCTCACTTCTTATCTGCAAGTCCAAAGCCAGGGGATATTCCCTGCGTGGTTTAACGTTGGCTGTTTCATGGCATTATTACACATGGTTTTGAAGTGTAGTGGTGAGGAGCTGAAGTAAAATTACAGAGCACATAAGGGTGCTCTGGAAATGGTTCAGCCCCTCTTACAAGCTCCAAAAACATCAGAGTGAGAAAGAGGACCACACTCACTGAGGAATCTCATTTAGGGGGCTGCAAGGCAACTAGAAAGGAAGAAGGTTTTAAATGTCTGATGCATAACAAGGAGAAGAAAGGGGAAGGTGATGGGTGGTAAGTCATTAACTGGAGACTCAGGGAGAGAAGGTACAATAGAAGTCAAAATCTAAGTCATCAGCAAGAAATTGTGAGACCTGGGCTAGAGAGCTGAAGGTGTATCAACCCACAAGAAATACGGAGCAGTTGTACCAGTCCATTCCTAGGAGAGGGAACACTGCCAGTGAAAGCATGCAAGAAGCAATTTTCAGTAGATATTTCTATCTTCCAGCTGAGGAAAGGCAAAATGATGCATCCTTTTCATATGAGAATGCAATAGTTTCATCACTCACCTGAGGGTGTGTTAAACCTCAGGTACAGAAGTTACACTTCTCCAGTTTGGCAGATGTAGATTAATTCACACCCTGTAGTTGTAAGAGAGCTGACTAAAGACTGATTTAAAGGAGTTTTTGCTTGAGGGATTTTTTGTATGTGTGTAGGGGGGATGTTTTTATTTGTTTAGGGTTTTTTTGGTGGGTTTTTCTGTTTGCTAGGTTGGTTGTGTTTCAAAATTCCTATAAGAGTTTCAAAGCATTAAAGGGGAGTTATTGTTAAGAATTTGAAGCAGGAATAGATTGATGTGTAAATAAAATTCAGGTAAATAAAAAATTGATATCTGGCTCAGACAAAAGGAGGACAAATACAGTAATCTTGTAATAAATGGATAAAAATATGTAAGTTCTCTAATAATTGCTGCTTGGTATTGGCTTGTGAAAAATGGATCCTCTTACGCTAACTTTTTAATAGTATTGTAAACTTACTTGATTAAGTTAGTAGTTTGTATAATCTACTTTTTCTTGATACCTTGGAATATTTGAGGAGTGACACAAGATGACCTTCATTCCTGTTAAGTTTTATTTCTGGCTGATAGGTGATGAACTCTGAGAGCAACTGAGTCATTACCATGCTGCTGTGTGCTTGTAGAGAGGTCCTGCAATATTTTTTCAGTGACCCAAGAGACAACCTGAAGGTTCTGAACAAAGTTTGCAGATTCATGGCAGCTCAGAAGTTATAAATAATTAAAAGACAAGATCACTGTTGCAGGTTTAAGAGATAAGAGACAAAATGTTAATTTCTTTGCTTAGGAACAAAGCAGCAACCAATTTGAATGTGAACAGAGTTTTTCTGTTTGTTTCCCTCTTCCCCCAGATTTAAAATTTGAATATAATTTCTTCATATTTGGCACTCCCACTCCCAAGACAATGTTTTTTTTTTCCTGTTCAGGTCCCAAGAGCTCCCTGTTTGGCTGGAGGCACAGCCTCCAGAGCCAGCCCTCTGTGCAGGCAGGAGATGCTGTGACTCCTCAGGACTTGTCCCAGGAAGAGTCAGAACTGGGGATAAATCCAAAATGTTGGGCTGATGGAGCAATGGGGGAGGAACAAGAGATGTGGGGCCTCTGCTGAGCAGGTCAGGATGCCAGTGACCCTTCTGGATGCCTGACTTCTCTTTGGACACCTCTCAGGCCAGTGCCACCTCCTGCTCACCATTGGGGCATTGTAAAGGTGGTATCTGCACCACTTAATCAGTGGCTTGTCTTCATTTTCTTCTGCCTTCACTCAGAGTCAAGATTAAAAACACAAAGGAGATGAATTTTTTCATGTTGAGGCTTGGTTGTTTATTAAATCTTACCTAAAGTACAGAGAGTTCTGCAGCACTTCTAGCTACCAGCTAAAAGTGAGCAAAATGGAGATGAATCCAGCTAGTTACAAGGTCTTTTAAAGCTAAACAGTCCAATAGAGAATTAACACCTGTATTATTTATACTTTTGATCCAATAACCAAACTCCTGTGACCTGTAGTGCAGCACTAACTGTCCAACCAGAAACTCCTGCCTGAAATCATGAAGAAGAAGGAAGAAGACAGAAAGGAGACAACACCCATAATCCTCCACCTTGTCCCGTACCTGTTACTATATTCTAAATATCCCATTTTTCAAACCCTTCACCATGTAAAATCACACACTTCTATTCTAACTACACACCAGTGATTTTAACTCCATCACTCAAATTTGGAGCCTTCTCCAAGGCCTCAAGTCAAAAGCTGTGTTCTCCAGGGGGTCAGTGCCAGAAAGCACAGAAAACTCAAAAAACCCAGGTTTCTGGGATCCAACAGGGCATTTGCATCCACTTTTGCCCAGGGGCAGCTGCAATGATCTTTGGTCTGGCAGGGATGGGTGGGATGGGGGGACTCAGCACTGGAACACTGCTGAAGGGACTCAAAATCGTGCCATTATAGTGTATAGGCTCTGGAAAAAGGAGATTTTAAGTAAAAAGAGGAAAAGAAGCATGATGTCCCTTTGTGAGTGTCTGGGTGAGGATCCAGTCTTGGTACCAGACTCAATTTCATACAGTAAATGTAGAAATGACCCCAAATTTGGTGGATTTAGCTGGACATGTTAAAATATTTTTCAAGTTAAAACTGAATGACATTTATTTAGCAGCAGTGAAAAAACTCCCTTTAACAGTGTGCTTGGGCTCTTGGCTTCTGGCACCTTGAAGACTGAAACTACCTGTCATGGTCCAAGGTATGGAGTGCTCCAGACAAGGCCTGTGCTATGCAGGAGAACACCTCAGTGATGGCAGCAGTGATCCTGGTGAGGGTGAGGACAGGCAGATGCTGTAAATGAGCCATCACCTCTGTGAGTCCCCTTCACCCACTCCAATCACAAGGGTAGGATGCTTCTCACTGTGATGACACTCGAACTTGGCTCTCCTCATCAGCCTGTCTGAGGAGCTGTGTGCCTGTTCACAGACTCTCAGGGGATGCTAATCAAGCTGTCATCTCCTACCTGCCTGTACTTTTAAGGAGGCACCAAGGCAATCCTTCAACACGTCATTTCTCCTCATTTTTTTGGGACGTGATGTGGGACGCTTTAAGTCACCAGTTAATACACAACAGTAGATCTTGAAGGCGGCTGTCTTCCCTACTCCAGTAAAATAGTGGAATGGCAACTCCCATGGGAGCTAATAGAAAACTAAATAAATTAATCCTTTACTTAATTTTCAGAAAATTAAATTAATAAAAACCGAATCGAATGTCTCCTGAGCAAAGGACTTAGTCATTGCTTATTGCCTGAAGAGCCAAAAGAGTGAGGCAATACTCCCACTGTGATCAATATTCTCAATCATTACCAACCTGCCTGTGCTTCTTGGCTCTGCAAATCCTTAGCAAGGTAAATATCAACTCCCAATTTCCACCAGTTACCACCACCACTGTTTAGCAAATCAAGGTTCACTTCTTCAGTGTGTATTTCAAAGCAGCACTGGATTTAGCTCTGTCCTGCCTTCTTCCACCCTCCATGTGGGCAGGCTCTCAACAGGAAGAGTCTTTGGAAAACTCTTGAGCTTGGTGTTTGCTTATGGAAAGTTTATTTACAGTGTGGGTATTATGGAGAGAGGAGAGTGCTTCTGCTGGTGTGGCAAAGTAAGGAGATAAGTTTTCTTAGGATGATAGCCAGTAGAAATAAAGAATATGGTAAGAGCTGTATGTACTGCAACTCCTAACACCTGCAGGGTGTTTGGCTGCCTGGATAAGTACACAATAACCTAGCCCTTCCTTCCTCCTGGCAGAGCTTTCATAAAAGCACTGCAGCAAAATCAGACCCTGTCCTGGCCACCCTCACCTCACCCAAACTGCCCAGGTGGACTCAGTGGTCAGTGTCTGTCACACAGATTTGTCAGATCGTTCCATTTTGTCCAATCAGGTTTGTCAGATCAGTAGATTCAGCACAGATCCCACCTGTGCAAGTTCAGAGGGCTTGGGATTAAAGCTGGTTTTGCAGCAGCAGGGCAGGTCCCCAAGGAAAAGCTGAACATGAATGACTTTTTGCAGCATTGGAGGAACCCAGAGAACTCCTCAGCAGCACAGACTTGAATGTGCTGATGCTCCACTTTAGGGCCTGCATCTGTAAATTGCATTACAAGGTGTTATAATTCGATCCCAAGGTCAAATGATGATAAGGCACCATCAAAATAACACTGAAGAACCAACAAAGCTCGTTGTGGCTACCTCTGTGCATGTCAGATTCTGGGGGAGAGGCTCCTCCCTGCCTGCTGCAGGATGCTGGGTGAGATGGGAACTGCTCTGGCTGTGTCCTCTGTTTCACAGCAATCCCTTCCAGTCCATATCTGTTAGACACCAAAGAGACACCAGCTCAACCAGACCTAAAAACGAGACAAAAGCTTCAGGTGCTGTCTGCCAGCTTACCATAAAATCCTAACACCATGTCTGCTCTCCTTTTTAATTTTTTTTCATGGTATTTGTTGGGTATTTCCTCTGGTAACTTGCCATCATTTCCAGTGGGGATTTTGGACCATATCCTTCTGCCTCCTGAGTTTGGATGAAGAGGATTAGTTTCAGTGCAGGTTAATATGTGGGACATGGAATGAGAGGAACCTCCAAACCTGCTGAATTACAACATTGTTCCTTAACAGCATTATGTGGTGTAGGCAGCCATTAATCACTCCTGATTCCTAAATTATGAATCACTAATGAGAGTGCAGAGGAAACAGAATACAAATGAAAAGTGGAATTCATCATTAAAGCAATTTCAACTAAATCTCTGAAGATGAGAAAATAAAGTCTGATTTTCTAGACGAGAAAATAATTAAGAACTGTAATTATTAACCTAAAGTTACAAATTTACATGTATCATTCTCACAAAGAGCAAACACAGTGAAGGTTTGGTATTCTCCTCATGTTGTATTTTGAACACAAGAAAAGGCAATGCAACCTTTCCAGAAATCAGTCAGTGAGCCAAAGGTTGATGACCTGAAGTAGCAATTTACACTCTAAGCAGCCTCCATGATACCAGTGGAGATTCTTTTCCTGGAAGTTGCTTGATATGCATAAAGGTGTCAGATGTCAGCTATTAATGACTTGATACACCTTGATAGCAGGTGAGCTCCCTCTGGCCAAATACGAGACCAGGTCCCAGGGTGTTCCTTAGGAGCTGTGTGTGAGTGAGCACACTGCACAAGAGCCAGCCTTCTCTCTGAGCATGGTTAAAGCCCTGTGTGCTGGGCACTGCCTCTCAAAGCAGTGGAAAGCCTTTCCTTCTCACAGTCATAAAGCCTTTGTTACATGTTGGAGCCTGAAAACCAGAGGTCTCTCTGAGTTCCTCAGAAAGAGATCAAAATGCAGGGGTTGAATTAAAACCTTTGGATGGATTAAAGTATATTAGGCTGCTCATACATGAAATAGAGGTGTAAGCTTAAGTTTTAAGTAATTGAGTTTAAGCAAGTAAGAATATGTTTTGAGTGCCTTAAGATGTAAAAGCCTTAGAATTTAGTGTGAAAAACAAGTTTTAGTGAGAGCTCAAAAACATAGTTCTAGATATTAATGTAGAAAACAAGTCTCAAAAACAAGTCTCAGTGAGAGCTCAAAAAATAGTTTTAGACACAATAAAAATATAGTAAGAATATTGCTTACATTTTTCTGATAGAACAGATAGGCTGTATGTGCAGATTATATGTAAACTTTCATATTAAAAAACTAGAATTCTAATAGGTTTAGAAGAAATGCTTCAGATTTGTGTTTTTAGCTCATTGGGGAATTTGTAAATAAGAATCCTGTATCGGAGTGAGACCTCTCTTGCTCTCCCTGCACCATCATCATCATCACTACCACCACAAGAAGAAGAGGAACAAGAAGAAGAAAAGAACAAAAGGAGAAAAGACCAGGGAGCTCCTGCCTCTCTGTACCAGGCTGCAACTCCAGCCTTGTCAGGCCTTTCCACCAGGAGCTGCTTCTGCTTCTAATCAGGACTTTTCTTCTCTTTGGGACTCTGTGCTGAAAGCTTTTAGCATGGGCTTGAACACTTGGGACTCTTTGCCTCTTGAGACTGATGTGCCTTTACAGTAAACAACTCTATAGCAACTCACAACTGCTCAGCTCTTTTAAAGAGAACAACAATCCCAACAGTCACCATCACAGGGGTAATTTTTCTGTGCTTGGAACTGGGGGACAGCCAAGCCCAGCAAAGCTGCACTTCTCAGTGTGGGGCTCCCACTCCCACAGCAGCTGCCCCTGCACTGCCACTGCCACAAAGCAGAGCCTGTGGGACAGAAAAGCTGCCCCAGGACAGGAGGGGTGATGGTGATAGCAGTGGGTGAGCCTGGGAGCGGGGCTGCAGTGAAAGCAGACTCAGCTGCTCCAATAAAGAGAACTGCCAGAGAAGAATAAAAATGATGGGAAGGGATAAGGAAGAGCCTGTAGCAGACCTGCAAGATGACAAGTGAGAGCAGAGCATGCAGTGTTTCTGCAGTTCATAAAGAGTCAAGGACAGTCACCATGGGAGGGTTTAATGACTCTGCTATTGACTAAGATTAAGAATTACAGAACGACTGGGAAAGGATGAATGTTTCTGGTGCTTATTTCAGGACTGTTTTCTTGCTGCTTTTTCTTAGGCAATCGATAAGATCAGAAGCTGTAGTGGTTGGAAATTAACACTAAGTGACAAAAGATAGAGCCTTCATTTGAGAGAAAATGGTCATTATACCATTGGATTTGTTTGAGGTACCTAGGAGGAAATGTTCAAAGGCAGCAACACAGATATACTGGATTTTTAAAAGGTAGATGGAAGGGAATGTAAAAAGGCTGGGATGAAAGTGATTGAAAGAACTACTGTCCAAAAGTTTCACTCAGGAGCAGTCAGACCCAGGGCCTCTGAAGAGGGATCCTATTATACAAGTCCTTCTACAGTGAATGGTAACAAAGGAAGCCACCTTGGTGTGACATCCCACTCTTGGCTGAGCAGGAAAATTGTTCCTTAATCAGGTTCCAGGCTAGCAGAGTAGAAATTAAGTGAAGAGTACGAGGGAGGGTGTTTCACCACAGAACTATCAGCAGGAATACTGAGAGTGGTCCTTGCCCATTCCCATGGAATAGCAGTGATTTCAGTGTTTTTCCTCCAGAAAACATGGAACCTCTGGAGGCACTACAAGCTGCCAGGAGCACTGATGCTAATCCTCACTTTGAGGATTTCAGCTGCCACCACCTGCTCCCAAATCCCAATTGAGTGCAGATTTTGCAGCCTGCGAGGCACAGCCTTGGACTTTATGACCTTTCCAGCAGATTCCTGTCCTTTCCTGCAGCCCCCTGCCTGCCTTTTCCAGCTCTCTCCCAACACAGGCTCTGGGACCAGCTGTTTTCTCCCTGCCAAGAGAGGAGGGAGAAAGAACAATTCCCTCAGTCAGTGCCATCCCTAATGTGCTGTGCTTTATCCTGCTCTGCTCTCTGCACAGGAAGAAAGAAGGATGTAGCTGAACACTCCTCAACGAGCAAAAGAAATGAAGCAAAATAGTTAATGTCCCTTTTATTAAAATAAGTGGTGGTTTAAAAAGCAAAGTGGAAATCAAGGTTGCTGATTTGAATAAGTAGAAAGTTCCTTTTTATGGAGGATTTCCATTTATAATAAGTTAATAAATGAGAAGGAAATGCCTAATATTTTTATAACATGACTACTGTGTGTTTCTAGACCATTATAAGATGATCAGAAAAAAGTGTTAGAGATGGCTACCTGTTGAGGCTAAGAATCACCTGTGTGTCTCTTAACTGATTATTTTTAAACATCTGCTCCTTTTCTGAATCCTTTACAAACCCTGTGCAGAATCTTCACATGAAATCAGACCAGCTACTGAGTGAGGTACAGATGTGTCACACACTGCTGCTCCTGGGATGCTGCCCCTGGCTCCTGCCAACTGGAGCTGGGCATGAGCTGGGTTTTGATTTGCAGTAGCAGTGTGGGGCTTTGGAGTCCTGGCAGGGGAAAGAGGGGTAGGAAAGGACTATATTGATTAGGTAAAATCCTGTGTTTTCAGTATTTCAACCTTGAGGGGCTGTCAGCACGTGTGAGGACTGACTGTGCTCATGTGGGCACAACACAGCCTCCCCACCACTGCTGCTGCTGGCAGTTTTCTGTCTGAGAAAAGGTTGATATGGATAAAACTCCCTTCCTCATGACCTCTCTTCAGAAGCCTGGCTCCCAAGGAAGCAGGAAGAAGTGTCAGGAAAATTAATCCACAAACACTAGAGGTTTATGTCCAAAAAGGAGACAGAGGAGTCCTTTTTGCTTTATTCGAATAAAGGGAGAGGCCATGGGGCATTCCCCTGGGATCTCTCAAATTTCTGGAGGACGTAGCCTCCCTCCCTTTTATCCTAATTTCCCAGCTGTATTTCCCTCTCTCTTTCCCCATTGGCTGAGGTACTTGAGAGGTACAGACTTCCCAGAATGCCTGGTACCTAAGATTCCCCTCTAATGTACAACCCTCCCTTTTAATTTTTAATTCTTAGAGAATTCATGGTTTTTCCCCATTGCTTCTTTCATCTTTCAATATCCAATTTCATTTATCAGCAAACCTACAGTTTGTTTGTAAAGGCAAATAACTTTTTCCATTCATCAATCAGTGGAATCCATCCCATTGTTTCTTTTATCTCTCAGTGCTAGTCTTACCTACCAGCAGATCCACAGCTTGCTTGTAAAGACAAATTCGACATTCCTCTCTAAAGGAAGGAGTTTGATTCTCTTCCTTTTCAGTATCAAAACACTTCTTGCTGGTTTCTCTGAGTTCCAGCAGCCTGTGTCCCATTTTGTATTTCTCAGTGAGCTCTGTGTCAGCCCCATGTTCTCTCTGCTCCCTGGGCTCTGGCTGCTTCCAACCAAGGCCGGGTGTGCTGAGCTGCAGCTGACACTGAGCTGGGCTCTGGGGGCTCAGGAGCTCAGATAAGCTCAGGTCCAAGCTCAGGTCCCAGCCCAGCTCCTTGTCTGTGCTCACACTTGGCTGATTCTGGGCTTGTCCTGTTAAATTGACTTCCTGGCTTGTCCCTGAGCCTGTGTCCTCCCTGCAGGTGCCATTCCCTGGGATGAAGAGGATGCTGCCCTGTGCCTTGTCCTTGGCTCATCTCCCCTTGCTGAGCACACCACTTGTGATGATCCAGGGAGGAAAAACCTGCCTGAGATTTCATTTTTTTCACCTCTATATTTTTGAGTGCTTTCTTCAGTTTGTGATAAGATGCTGGGAAATGGAAAGGACTACCCCTGTGTCTTCTGGATTGTTCTTTGAGGTGCTTTTGTGGAATGGGATGGCTTCTCCCTGTTTGCACCTTCAGTGATTCTCTTCCTAAAATGCTACTTGCTATTGCAGACCCTGTCTCTCTAGTTCTGATTTTTTTTTCATTTTTTTTCTAAAGAGAAAACCCTTTTGGACCAGTCTTGTAGAACAGACAGACTTGTGCACACCAGCACAGTCCAACCATCTCTAAATTGGCCCTTCTCACTTCAGCCCCTCTGCTCTGTGCTGTCCAGGAGGAGACTGGGGAGTCTGTTTTGGACAGCAATTTAACAATAAAACAGATTATTCAGGAAAGAATTCTTTCCAAATCAGCTGGTGATCTGGATTTGAGAGTGAGTGTAGGAAGGTAGCTAATCCTTGGCCTTGGAAAGTTGTGGGGTTTGCATCTTTTGTTGGTGTGGTTGTTGTGTTGTGTTTCTTTAATATATAGCAGAACAGTTGTTTTAACACTTAAAATGAATCTATAGCTTGGTAAAGTAAATCTGTATAAAATACTAACCTTTTATTTATATAGCCCTTCCTTTGGGTGTTTCTTCGTTCATCATTGTTTATGATATGGAGTGCAAACTGAGTGGCTTCGTACAAATAACACTCTTTGAACACCCATAATCTCATTTGATAAATTTCTTCTTGTCTCCAGATATTTCCTTGAGACCAATTCTAGGCATAATATGCCTAGACTCTGTGGTTTTAAAAAACATAATAGTGCATAAGTACATCTCCTGCATACTTAGCATAGTGGGAAATACTCATTTGAATGTACATTTTCCTACCCACACCACAGCAGTTCATGAAACCACATTTCTGATGAAGAACAGTATAAACAGGCAAGCAGTGAGAGATGTCTGAACAGAGCTTTGGCTTATTTAACCAAGAGGGAGGAAGCTTTACCTGGCTACTGCAAATTTGTGCACACCTCAGAAAGGAAAGAGGGGACAAACTTCCCAGTGGCAGAAGCCAATGAAATTCATGGAAGTCAGTTTGCACAACACAGCTGGTGTTTTCTCCCTGTTTGGGCACAGAAAAGGACAAAGAGGTTTGAAAATTTTCTCTATTTCATGGCAGTGTCATCACAAGGTATGAGCCCCTGTCCCTGTGTGGGAAGTGAACTTGTGAACTGACTCAGAAACAAAAATGTTTCCCAAAAGAATCTGGACAAGATTGCAGAGCATGATTTAATGCAGGAAGGAGGGCAGGCACTGGAAGGTCAGTGTGATGACAGATGATATGTCACTCTGCTCAGAGCTGTGCAGCTGTTTGCTGCTGCAGGAGGGTGCTGAGGGCAGGACAAAGCCCAGCAGCAGTGTATCAATGGCAGTCTGTGGCACTTCAAGGGGAAATGTTTGCTCCTGGAGGTGCCCACCTGGCCCTCACCATGCTGCAGGAATGTTTCCATGGGCTCATGCCCAGCCTGGAGTTTAGAAGATGGTCCATGGAAGAAGTTTGTGCTTGGCAGTGTCTCTGTTCCACAGCTTTATGCACGGCTTGCTTTGTATTTTCTTAGCAAAGAACAGGTGACTGTGTTTGGATGAGGCAGCACAAGTAATTATTTTTACCATTATCAGTCTATCATAGCCTGTAAAATCTGGTGATTATCTTATTCATCAAAACAGATGACATCTTTCTCAGACAGATTAATTATTGGTAAAGGCATAAATTGGTGTGGTAAATCACTCTAACAGAAAAGTGACTTTCCTGGAATTATACCTTAGCTGCTCTGACTTATGCAGCTTTTGCTGTTATCATAATTGAAAATGCAGAAGACATCAACTCTTGAATACTCTTAGATGTTACTAAGCAAAGAGGGCACACACACATTATTCTAAATTCCCACGATTCCTGATGTGCACAGTTTTGGCCTCTCATTCTTTGGAATTAAAATAGAATGGGAAGTGTGCTACAGATAACCAGAAAATATGCTTTGAATTTCTGCATTTTAGAAGGAAAAATAGAAGCCCTTGTCAGTGGCTGAAAATCTAATCCTGTTCATGTGTTTTCACTAAGTAAGTAACTCTTTCAAAGTGCATGATTTGAGGGAAGGGAATCTCTGGAGACTTCCCTTGAAATTTCTGGTTTGTTCCCTGCATTTAGCACAATGTTCCTGCACACTTCATAGTATTCTTGCTGCCACTGGTCTTACACAGCAATATCTTAACATCTTAACATAGGGGAAATTAGTATCTTTACATTTAAGTGTGGTATCCTTTACACCTCTACTCAGTGTCTGATTGTTGTGGCAGGAGAACCAGGAAATGTCCCTGACCATGGAGCAAAGGAAGTTGGCTAAAGGAAGAAATAACTTCATGTGTGGAATACAGAGAGCTCAGACTGGCATGAGGAATTCAGGCTTTGAGCTGCTGGTGTGATCTCCCTGCCTGCCTGGTAAAGGCATCTGCAGGTTGAAAGGCTCTTGGGGCCCTCTGTCCTGTCCTGGGCTGTTTCACTTCTCTCTTTTGAAGCTCTTCCATGACACATTGTTTGGGCTTCAGGAAAGGCCAAGACAGGAGCCACCACCATAGTGTCGCTGTAAGGATAGGGAGTGGTGAAAAAATACAGCAACACAGGCTTCATCCAGAAAGCAGAAAAAGAGATTTATTGCAGGAGTAGGCACATTTTTATAGACTGGCTTGCTGAACCAAGGATAGAATAAGTTCATTGGTCTGAGGAAGGTAACACCTCCTGTAAACATGTTCTTACTAAAAGATTACGTTCCTCACACACTTTTCTTGTCTGCAACACCAGGTGCTAAACTTTGTTATTACTTTCCTTCTGTTTTCCTTTGAGTAGCTTGGGAAAACTCAAACTGCTGCTTTTCCTGGCTCTCACCAGCATCCACACCATAGTGTAGCATTAGGCTGCTCACCTGAGATTTGGGATGGGAAGGTTCTCCCCTCTCATCTCCTCCACGTGGTTTGGGAAATGCCAGGCTGGACCCTGGTGTTTGCAGGGTGAGGTGGTTGATCCCCTGAGAGGAATGAATGGATTTGACACCTCTCAGGAACAGCTCCCATGAGGTAACAGCTCCTTCCAGTGAAGCTGGAAAACCTGGTCCTCCTGCCCTGCTTTTGTTCAGAGGTGTTGGCACAGCTGTGTTCTGTGTCCCTGTGTGTGGGGAACACCCTTCCCACCAGGGCTGGAGTGTAGGGCAGGAGGTGCAGCTCTGTGGCTGTCAAGACTGAACAGGCAATGGGATGTAAGTGAAGGAAAATTGTGTGTGTGTGCAGGGAAAGCTGGCATCTCCAACACACCTGCACATGTCCAGGGTGCAGCAAAAGCTCTCAGAATGTGATTTTGGGCTGGAGTTAAATGCAAACACCACGTGTACCTCTCCCCCTTTCTGAACAGACACCAGGTTTCTTTTCTGGATTAGTCTTTGGCCTCTTCTGATTGCTGTCTTATGTTCTCTGCTAGTTTTGTGTGTCCCTTTGGCAAAGCATGTTCTGTATGCTGCTGGGTGTGCTGCTAGAAGGAGAGGACTGTCATAACAACTGCCCAGATTTTGCTGGGATGTATTTGTGTCTATAGGACCACACAAAAACCGTGGCTTGGAGTCCTGAGACTCACCTTCCCACACTCATCAGTGGTCCTAAATAAGTAATGAACCAAATGTAGTTAAGATGCAAATGTAAATGATCTTATTTTCAGCCTGGCATGCATTAAGCTGTTAATTTCCATTAGCATTAATGAGAAAATACACCCAAAGGTTTTCTCCAGGCTAGAGTTCTTATCCTCTTAACAATAATTGCACTTTTACAGTTTCTTTCAATTGAGGATATTTGTATTTTGCAAACTTAATTAAGAATTAATTAATTAACAGTATCCCTGGAAGGAAGAGCAAATGGCATTTTCCTGATTTTACCAGGGAGTGAGTGGAGGTAGCTCAGTGGGATGTGGGACTCCTGGCTCTGATGTTGACATCTGAACCACTTGTGCCACCACATTCAGCTTACTGGGGACTTTGACAAGTTTCTGTCCAATGTCCATCCACATTGATCACCTAATGTGTTGTTTCTTTGAAGTTGTTTACCTGACTTGGTGTATGGGAGAGCTGTTCTTTTTAGCCAAGCACAAGAGAACACAGCAGTTCTCTTTGTTCTGTTAAACACCCACAGATCTCTTGAGACTCTGGTGTCTGCATTTATGGCAGAGCAGGCAGTTTCAATAGCTGTCTGCAGAGCCAGGTCCCATTTTGGCTGTGAGCTGCGAGTGGCACTATGAAACCCCACCCTGGGACATGCACCCTGTGATTTCCTACCGGATATCCCTGCCTGAATGAGCAGCCTTAGTGCTGTTCACAGTGGCTAGCTAATCTCTACATATTCATTCTGTGTCATGTTTGCTCCTAGCACTCAATCAGATTTGTAAACCAAATTCACAAATGATGGGGAGCATATTTTTCTTTGCAATTAGGGTGATTCACCAGTGGCATAACTAATAGAAGAACAGGAAACTGTGAAATTATACCCTTCTGCTGGAGTCTGGGGGTGGAACTTGGGATGGTAGGAAACAGAAAGATAGAATGAGAATGAAGGAGAGGATGAAAGTATTAAAAAGAGGCAAGAGTATGTGGAGATGAGACGTTGGAACAAGAGAAGTGATTACAGAACACAAGAAAGTCTGGGGAAGCAGCTGTGCATAAAGAAAGATATTTCACTTTCCACAAAGGGAAAGAGATGATGAAAGAGGGGCTAGCAGAGTTTGTTACTGTCTATCTCTGCTCACTTCTTTACTGCTGTGCAGCCTGCATGTTGGACAATACCATTGCTTCAGGTGTAATTTTATCCCTTTTCCTTCAAGCCCCATCCAGAGAACTGTGTGATCGTGTTCTGGTAGTTTTCATTTCCAAGAGTCTAGCTGACATAACCTGGTTGGAAACTTGAGAACTGGACTCAAAGAATTCAAGCCTGAGAGGAAAAGAAAACATATGTGAAAATGCCTTAATGAAGAATGGCAAAATTATTTATGTTGAACAACTGAAATAGTCCTGTAAGTTTTATGGGGTTCTACCCTTTCTATAGCTCTACATTAATGTTCTTAAATCTCTTGACTTGCATTCTAACTTTGCATCTTGAAAAAAAAAATAGGAAAAATAAAAGCCAACCCCTTTTCTACCTGTATCTCTTTTATCATCTCTTTTGAATTTTAAAATATTATTTGGAGAAGAAACAATTCCAAACTGTAATAACCATGTCTCTGAGAAGTTTTGTGCTGGATGGAAGTCACTAATCCTTTTATGTCACCCTTTGTGAGGATGATCCTTGTCTAGTCCTATGTATTGATTAAAATTAAGCATGACACAAAACCTTTATAATCTTCAAGGATTATCCTTTTATGTTTTTCTCTCCCCCTTTTTTTTTTTNGAATTAACTCTTTTGTACCCTGGCTGATCAACAAGCTGACTTTTTTTTCCTTAAACAGAAATATTGCAGGGTGAATTTATTTTGTATTTGCTTATGTTCAGCTTTAATGAAATATGCAAATGGACACTTCCAGGGCACAATATTGCAGGTTAATTTGAAAGTGGACATCTCTGTCATGTGTAGGATAAGGAGCCAGAGGCCATTTATGCATATAGTGATTAATAGAGATGATCACAAAGAACACTGTCATGGTTTCTGTGCCAAAACATTTGCTCCCTTGTGTTGGTTTATACCTGTGCAGCTTTGCTGGCTTGGGGAATTGTCCTCACACGGAGCCATGATGAATAATCTGGGTTTTGGGATGTGTGGGTTTGGTTTGGTATTGTTGAAGACAAAATTTGATTAACTGCATCATTTTTGATGAACCATGCCAAGTGGCAGAGTAGGATCCAAGTCATAATTGGTCTGTGTGGCCAGAACCATATGTAATTTATATTTTTCCCTTTAGGACTGGGACACAAAGGGTCATCTGTAAAAGAACACATTGCTAGAAGCAGCCTCAGAGCATATAATTTTTAAAACAAACTCTGGACACATTTCTATTCCTAACTCACCAGCCCTTGCAACCCAGGGGTTTGCTGCACACTTTAAGAGAGTGCTTATCTGGTACCCTGTGACCCTTAAAAGTGAGTATGCTGCACTAACCTTAAATTTACACTAAACATTTTGTCCTTCTTGTTCCTAGTTGCTACGAGGAGGTGAAGTTGGTAATTCCTGCTGCCAGCTCAGGCAAGGAGCTGGATTTGTCAGCTGGAGGCCAGCACCTGCCTTGAGGAGCAGCCATGTAGCTGAGAAATGCTCTGTGGCAAATTCTCACAAGTCATAGCAACTAACCAAGACGTTTCAAGAAGCCATGAAAGCAAAGGCAAAGTACAGGGCTGTTTGTACCTGTGTGGATTACTGTGTTCTAAACAAAGATGTGTTTATAAGGAAAGAATAATAGAAACTGGAATTTGGGGCTCCTCCTGCCTGTCTGTGGCTCAGCATGGCAAGGGCAGGATGTGATGATTGGAACAGCCAGCTGTTTTTGGAGGGTACTTGCCCAGGATGTTCTGTGTGGCACAGGGACACGCTCCAGCCCCCTGCTCTGGGGGCTTACACTGCACATTTATCAGACCTGGGAATTTGTAAAGTGTCTCACCTTGAGCACAGTCACCAGGTGCTTCCACAGCATAAATAAACAATAGATTAGCACAGAATACAGTGCTGTGTATATAGAATAGAGCACAGCAACTGTGCTGTGCCAATAATCCACATCAGCTGGCAAAATGTCTTTGAGTACTGGTTAAAATCATACTGTGAGTGCAAGACAAAAGTTATGGCAAGGTTATCTGTTCAAACATTACATCTCTGATTTGCCTGAGCAGGTTGCTGGGAACACACTTTCCCAGGCTACCACTTAATTACAGTTACTGTAGTTACAAGGTTAAACAATAAACTTAACTCTCTTTGGTTTTCAGCAGGTCAAATTACTCATTAACAACCTCTGGGCAAAGCCTAGCCAGCTCATATGCTTAAAAAACAATTAGCTTTACCCCTGGTTTTACTGTGGTTCTCTTTGGTCTTAAAAGGCTCATCAGCAGAGTTGGAAAGAGCTGGATCTGCAGTCAAGTCTTTTGGGGCTGGACATTTCCTTTCTTCCTCCTTCAGGGTTAATGCAGGATTGCTTTTGATACAAATCCAACCTCTTAGATTATTTGTTGTGGTTTGTCTCTCTGTAATTAAGAATCCACTGGCAAAACTGGCTTCAAAATGGCTGTTGATAGCTTCTTAACAATAGAATAACAATAGAATAGCCTGTTCTTTTTTTTTCACTGAAAATCTAAGCTGTGAAACTTGAGCTCTCTTTTCTGTACCTTTCAACCGACTTCTCAACAGGAAAAACTGCACAAAGTTATGCATTTATGAGCACTAGTCTAGTTTTTAATCTAGAAGTCAAAACCAAGCCAACTTTTTGTGGGCTTTTTGCTCCCACATTATCACATTCCATGGGGATTCTTTCTTTTTCCGAAGGAGGCAGAGAGATGGGACTTCTGGTTGCTTTAGAAAGTGTGGTTTATTTTTGTTATCTTCTACAAAACATGTGAGTTCTTGTTACAGGTGTTGAGAGCATGGCTAGAAGTCACAGAAGTAATGGTTACAAGGTCTTTTAAGAAAATATTAACCAATAAAACACTACCAACAAAGAAGTTTATGTTTCTAATCCAATACTGAGAAATTTCATCTAATTACAGTGTGACCTTTCTTAGCCAATCCTCTTCTGGCACACAGACCTATTCTAAGACTTTTTGTCACCTTTGCAACTGCCTTTATTCTTTCTATATCTTAAACTCTACAGCTAAACTTTTCCCTACTTAACATATCTCTGCTTTAAGCTTTAAATCTACATTCTTGCTTCTAGCACCTAAGCTTGGAAGCTTTTCCCAAGGCCTCAGGTCAAACCCTGTGTTCTTTTCCAGACTTTGATTCACAGGCTCAGTGTTCTGAGAATTCCTTACATTCTGAATTCTGACAACTTTCATGAAAAGTTTTGACCAAAAAAGTCAAAAAACAACAAGTTCTCATCCAGGTCCTACAATTCCTCTTCCTTTTAGCACCGGCAAAATATTAGGGGTTGTAACTGAACCCAAATTCTTTTCAGAGCCTCATTTAGAGTTGAGATTTTTTTCTTTGCATCTGGCTTTAGCAGGTGTAAGAGCACTGCTAGCAGAGCACTCATCCCCAGTAGTATGGAGTCTGTGATGGGCAATGCTAATTTCTAAAATGCACAAAGCCATTGAGTGCTGAAATAATAACACTGCTGTGCTACCAGATGGAAACAGCATTGAGCCTGGCAGTATTCTCTTGAAGAGTCTGCAGGTAGCAATGGCTGCATCCACATCCCATGGTGTGACTCTGGAAATCAAACAATTTTTCAAAGAAACCAAAAGTAAAATTACATTTTGTGGTTTTATGAGCAAACTGGCGTTTCAAAGTAATTTAAATTTAATAATGTAAACCAAAACCAGCAGCTAATTCCCTAATGAAATGTAGCAACTTCAGACTGTGAAGGCTGTTCTGCTTTAGTGTGACAAAAGTGATGCTGGACAGTGAGGAATTGGATGCAATCCCTGTGAGCACATCCTTCCTAGCAGGAGCCAGGAACACCAGAGATTTGGCACTGCCCTGCCTTGCTTTATGCTGCATCACAGTTATGGGATGGAGGGATTTGTCCAGAGGTTGGTAAGTTCATGGCAGTTACCAAAAGAAACATTTTGGACAAAGGACCAGGATATTTAACTTTGGTGAAGCTACAACACTCAGATAGTTTCTCCCACTAGACAGGGTTGCTAAAAGCCCTGTCCAACTGGGCCTTGGATTTTTCCAGCTGCAGCTCCTCTGGGGGGACCTGTGCCAGGGCTCACCACTCTGAAAGGGAAGAATTTCTTCCTATTGTCTAATCTAACCCTGCCCTCTGTCAGTTCAAAGCCATTGTCCCATGTCCTATTACTCCATACCTGTTTAAAAAGTCCCTTCCCAGCCCCTTTAGCTACTAGGAGGCACTCTGAGGTCTCCTGAAGCCTTCCCTTCTCCAGGCTGACCAGCCCTGGCTCAGCCTGTCTGCATGGCAAAGGCCACTTGGTCATCTGTGAGTCTCCCCTGGACCCACTCCAGCAGATCTGGCTCCTGTCCCTGTTGGGGGGCCCCAGAGGAGGATGCAGCCCTGCAGGGGGGTCTCAGCAGAGCAGAGGGGCACAATCACCTCCCTTGGTCTGCTTTTGATGCAGCCCAGCACACAGCTGCTTTTGTGCCTGCACACTGCCAGGTCACGCTGAGCATCTCCTCAACCAGCACCCCCAAATCCTGCCCCTCAGGGCTGCCCAAGATCCACTCTCTCCCCAGCCTGTATTTGTTAAAGCCAGCTTTAAAGCATTTAGATTTAGGTTGTTAAACTTCTGTGCTGAGAGGATGGAAAGCTGTGATGGAAGAGGAGCTTCACTGCAGGTGTCTTTCCAAGAGAAAGGCTCATCCCTGGCTCTCCTACAAGATTTCATTTCATCACTTCCCATGACAAATGAGGCCACAGGACACAGTGCTTTTGCTTCCTTCTCTGTTCTTACTGGCTTTCTTCCCAGAATTTGGTGTTGCTCTGACTTTAATTTGCCTCTTACTCTCAGCAGCATATTTGTGTTTTTAATATTCAGGATTTCTGGTGTGAATTAAAAGCCCATTAGCAGCTGCTGTTGTATTAAGTGGGTTTCTAGGTGCCAGTGCCTCCTGAGTGTGAGCTGCTGGGCTGCAGTGTAGCACACAGGAGCTGTGATCAGCTGTGCTTTGTGCACCCAGCCAGAGCTCAGGGGAAGGCTCAGTTCTGTCCCATCCACAGCATTTAGAAGTGGTGGCTTTAATAAGGTATCGGGGTGGAGGGTGCTCCCCAACAATCCTTTTCAGGGTTTGCAGATATTCAGGGTGAAAGAGGCAAAATGAAAGAAGAGCGGTGTGATGACCACGGCTTAGTAACATAAAACACTTTAATAACAATGAAAGTAGAAGTGGGACGAGGCCCAGAAATCCAATTACAATAACCAAGGGGATGAGGTTTCTTTAGGAGCCGGTGGTCAAAGATGAGGATGAAGGGAGGTCCAGCGTTTAAATATGGAGTAGGGTCCAAGGGGTACAGGGGAAAGTGGTGCAGAGATGGGGTAAGGGGAAGCAATGGGGTCCAATGGGATAGGTTGGGTGGAACATTGCACCAACTGAGGGCCAAAGGGGATACAAGGAAGGGAGAACATTCTGGATTTGGGAATGGTGATAGTTGTCTAGTAAATTAGATATCAACATGGACAATCCCATAACTCTTTGGGAACTTTTTTCTGGGGTCACCACAACTTTAACAAATGCTTCCCACAGTCTAGGGTTGGGATACAACCCTTCTTCAGTGATAGCTGCCTGATCTGGAATACCAGTCAGGCTGATTCCCACAATAAGGCTGGTGAGAGGGAGGGGAAATGCTGCTGCAGGACCGTGCAGGAGCTGACAGGTCCCACCTGGAAAGTGCTGCTGTCCCTGGGGCTGCTGGTGCTGGGTGCTGTGAGTGCACAGAGTCCCTGCTCACAGAGAAGTCCCCACGATACAAAAAAGTGCCTGTGCCTGCTCTGTGCCACAGACATTGCTTATTTCACCCACACTTTTCCTGTCAGTGCTCAGTGTCTTTTGCTTTTTTGGCTTGTGAGCACCATGATGCTCAATTCTGGTACTTTACAGGGACAGACAGAGACCTGGGGGTTTGAAACCACCAGTAATTCAGCCAGGAACTGAGTGGTCGTTGTGTTAGTGATACACATTTACTGAGTTTAATTTGGTGCATCAGGGGGAGGAAATGCATGCAGGGAAGACCCAGGGAGGAAGAAAAGAGATAAAAGGCTGAAGTGTATTTTACCAACTTACAAGAGCATTTGACAGTGTGAATTACTTGAGTGCATTTTTTTATTGTATCTCACACCAGTGCTGACCAAAGGGAGAGCCCAAAATAGTGCAGTAGCTTCTGTTAGACAGCTTTGACCCTCTGCACCAGAGACCTGAGGGCCTGAAGAAATCTTGTGCATGAGTTAGAGGGACTTTTGGCAACACAGGTCAAATGCACATTTATATTACATGTAAGGGAGCAAGGCTGAAGGACAGGAAAGGGAAACTCAATGGCCAGGCAGGTGGGAGAAGTTTCTGTTGCAGTGTGGGGTGAGCCTGGGAGTGGGGCAGCCTCTTCTGCCAAGGTCAGCTGCAGGTGTCTGCTGGCTGCTCCTTTCTTAGAAGCACAGTTACACAATTGAATGAAGTGCTGCTGCTGCTGCCTTTTGGAGGGTGTGAGCCAGAAATAGGAGGTGGATTCATATAGTGCAATAACAGCTGAAAACTAAAGAAAAACAAAGAAAATGAAAATTAGGACGGCTTTTCCCAGCTGGACTTTTATGCTGGTTCAAGCTTAGTGGTATTTCAGAAATACCCAAAAGACACAACTCTGACTTTCTGTACTCTTAGTTGAAAGAAGACTCATTTGGAAATTGAGTATTGCTCGTAATGCTTGTGATTTTGATATGTTGGTTTACAGAAAGGAGGCATATATTAAAAATAATTAAGTAGCAGTGGCATTTCAATGCTGCTCAATTACAGCACTTGTCTCTTGAGGATGACAGTTATTAGACTGCAGGTGTGACTATAACCTGCATTTCTCCAGAGATGACTTTTTTGGCCGTGTTTGAAAAACTGTCATAAACCTTTTTGCCTTTGTCTTCCATTTTTTAGCTCTTGGTTTTATGGGAGGGAGGAGGAGGACAAGGGAAAAGGTGGGGAGGAACACGACAAAGGGAAGAAAATAAATTAGAATAGTGGTGTTTGCTATTCCAGGAAAGTAAAGAAGAAAGAAAGCCATTCCTGGCAGTGCCCCAGGAAAGTGCCACTGAGCTGGGACTGATTCTCCTGGGGAGAGTTGCTTCCCTACTGGAGTAGTCCCAAAAGACTACTTTGAGAACTTGCATTTACAAGTGATTTCAAGGATGTTCCTTTATCAGGGCTGCACATCAGAAACTATAAATTAACACTCTTATTAGAGCCCATGAGTAGCTACAGTTTGTCTCTTAAGAATCACCTGAGAACATCCCTATTTAAATGTAAATGCAGCCTTCCCACGGGGCTACAGGGATTTCTCCCTCCTAAAGCACAGAAAGGAAGGGGGCAAGTGAAAGAGAACCTTTTTGCACACCACAAATGAAAGATGAGGATTTCTTTCTCTCCGGGTAAAATTTGTTAATTGTGTACTTTTATGCCCTGTAAGTCAATAAAATATAACCCCCAAACCATTGTGTTTTAACATACTGGTCAAGTAAAACTAATTCTGCAGTTTCAGAAAAATCCTTTTTCAGTGGGTATCACCTGTGCCTGTTTTGATACTGTATTGCCTCTAAAAGGAAATGCAGTCCTTTAGGAACAAAGGACCTAGGTCAGTGAAGAGGCCAGATTCTGGTGTCAGCTGCACAAAAACCATAACTGTTGGATCCCAGGAACCTGGGAGTTTTGAGCTTTCTGTGCTTTCTGGCACTGACCCTCAGGAGAACACTGCTTTGGACCTGAGGCCTTGGAGAAGCTTCCAAATTTGAGTGATGGAGTTAAAATCACAGGTGTGTAGTTAAATAGAAGTGTGTGATTTCACATGGTGAAGGGTTTAAAATTTGATGTTTTAGAATATAGTAATAGGTATGGGACAAGATGGAGGATTTTGGGTGGTGTCTCAGTGTTCATCTTCCTTTTTCTTTATGATTTCAGGCAGTAGTTTCTGGTTGGACAGTCAGTGCTGCACTGCAGATCACTGGAGTTTGGTTATTGAGTCAAAAGTATAAATAATATAGGTGTTAATTCTCTATTGGACTGTTTAGCTTTAAAAGACCTTGTAACTAGCTGGATTCACTTCCATTTTGTTCACTTTTAGCTGGTAGCTAGAAGTGCTGCAGAACTCTCTGTACTTTAGGTAAGATTTAATAAACAACCGAGTCCGAACGAGAAAATTCATCTCCTTTGTGTTTTAATCCTGACTCTGAGTAAAGACAGAAGAAAATGAAGACAAGCCACTAATTAGGTGGTGCAGATACCACCTTTCCAACAACCCTCAGAAGGCCATCAGAGCCATGTTTTGGATTTGTGTCCCTTTCTGCCAGCCAGCTCCTGTTCTTGTGCTTCCACACTCAGCAGCAGCCAAAGCTTGAACCTCTGCAAGGCTCCTGGGATGAGCTTGTCTCTTTGCCTGAGTTTGTCTGGAGACCTCGAAAACAGGGACTTTTTATTTGGAGGTTGCAGCAGATCTGCCAAAACCAGGGCTGGGCAGGACGGGGGTGTAGAGCAAGGAGGAGGGAACTGAGGCAGTCCAATGGGAAAACTTGTGAGAGGCTGGATGGAAAACTCACCTCCACAGCTGGGGAGTGCCCCAGGGAAGGGCACATGTGCAAGAACTCTCTCTGGGAACACTGTGCACAATTTAAGCTTACCTGCTTTCTGTTTAGTCGCTGAGCCATTGGTGTTGCAGTCTTTCAAAGGAAAATGCAGAACTCCCTCTGAATGAACTGAGTTCACTGGGTCACTGTGCTGAAGGCACAGCTGGAGCTAAGGTAAAGGTTACACCAAAATGAGCTGTGCTGGTTGTGAGACTAGGCCAGGTGAGTAAAGCAGAAATGCTTTCACATGGTTTTGCTAGAGACAATTTCTTTCTTAGCTTGAGAAACTGATCCATATTTTCAAAGCCGTTCTGGTGCTAGATACTTGGCTGTTTTGTTTTCCAGAACCTCAGGTTTGTGTTTAACAGGCTGCCCCTGGGACTCAGGTCTCTCCTCCCTGTCCTCACCCTTCTTTAAGATACTGAGCAACTTTGAGCATTTATTGCCAGGGCTTGACCAAAGCCTGTTAATCTTTCTACTTCCCTCAGTGAGTTTTGGTTTGTACAGCTCAGTTCAGACTGGGGGAATTACCTTATTCTGCTAGAACCTCTAAAATTACTTCTGGCACAGAAGAAGAAAAGAAGAAAACAATTGGCACAGATGTTCTTTGAGTCCATGCAAGACCACTGGAAACAGGCTCTGCAATGGATCAGAAAACCATAAATCAAGAACCACTGAACTCAACAGAGTTCAAATAATTCCTCAAGCAATAATGGATACTTTTACCTGCTTCTCCCTCTCCCAGCTCTGATCAAATCCAGCTTTTCCTGTTTTACCTTAATGGGTAGAAGGCAGCTGAAGCTGTACACTGACAAATGGGAAAATACAATTGCTTCAAGGAAGTTACCCTTCACATGAGCCACTTAAGGGGGAAAAATAAAATTGCTTCATATAAAACTTCGTGGTTTATTGCCTAATCTAGGAAAGGGTAGTAAAACAGTACTGAGTTGGAAATTTTTTAATTAAACCTATGCTTGATGACTTAAAGTTTATGATTTCTAGCAAAGATTAATGCACAATAGCAAGCCAAACAATTTATTATTTCAGAGCTTGTTGTCATGTAATTTGTAGAACTGAATGAAAAAGAGATTATTACATTCAAACAAATTTATTGTTCTGTAGCCTGGGGTTTTTCTTTTGGTTTGGCTGTTTTTTCATAAAGTAAAAGTAAATAAATTAAAGCACTGAAGCAACTCTTGGAATTTCCCCAGAGGAGTGGGATACTCACACAGGCTTCAGACCAGAAGCTCTCAACTCTGTTGATCAAGGCAGAAGGTTTGGGTTTCCTCAAAGCTGTAATCACATACTGTTATGGATGTAGAATAGAAGTGGGTGAATAATTTGCCTAATCTTTGAAGCAGCTTATTAATTAAGGGAGAGATTTAGGATATAAAATTGCACCAGAACATGTACCTTATATATCAGTCTTGGATTTTCAAAACCTCATGGGAGAAAGTTTCTCAGCTACAGGAAACAAAAAACTGCAGAATGCTTCCTGCCAACTTCATTTTTTCTAGTGAACTAGCTACAGCCACCTCACTAAGGAGACTGCTCTTGATCAAACTTTTCTGTCAGTTTTCTTAATTGCCAAATTGAATTTCACCTCTTTCAACTTGAGAGCCATTATTCTTCACCTTAATGACAGGACTTGATTTAAACTATTCCTTTTCATTCACTATGTTATTACAGTTAAGGATTAAATGTTAAAAAGAAGCCATCCCAAAGCCTTGCTGTACTAAACTGGAAATCCTAATTTTACTAAAATGAAATGACACACATTTTCAGGGCATGGCTGTATGAAGAACCTCTCCACTCATCTCAAAGCCATTTAGAGGTTTCTTCCAGTTTTCATTCCCGACCCCATTTGCCATCAATTCAGGAGCCCCTCAGTTGTGGAGGGGGTGTGTGGGCTGAGATCTCACTCTGAGCCCCAAAATAATTGCTTGGCACAGCAGAAAGGGGTGGGGAGGAGGATGAAGAATGTCTTTGCTGCAGGAAGTGCTGGGCACAATGTGCTGAGAGCCATTTACTCTGGCTGCCAGCAAGATTTCACCCTTAATGCTTCTACATGATAATTTGGTGATAGGAAATTATGACTAACTGAATGCCAGTTGGACAAGATGTGTGTGTTGAACAAGGCATCTGGGGACTGATTTTTACCCTTAAAGTTTTGGTTCAAGGCTGTCTGAATTTGGATGTCCATACAGAGAAGTTAGGCTGACATTGGCCATGGGACCTTCTAGAGTTGGGGTATGTTTGTCACTCCAGTGAAATTTTTCAGAAAAATCTGAAATTGCCCTGAGAGATCTCCCTTGGAAAGGTAGAAGCCACTGCCAGCAAAGCAGCAGTGGCTGGGCTGTGTGCTGTTCCTTTGTCACACACTGAACATGGGAGAAAGGCCCTGTGGAAGCACATCCCTGTGTGCTGGAATAGATCTGGTACCTGGCTGGCCCCAGGGACAGCAGGGCAGCCCCAGCCCCAGCAGTGAGAGCCTTTCAGTGCCAGGGGCAGCAGAGCTGTCCCTCGATGTGCAGTGACAGGGATCTCAGCAAACAAGATGTGACCAGAGCCCAGAGAGGCCTTTTCAGCTACTTACATTGACAGAAAATGTGAATATCTGCTGTCATCCTGCCTGTACAGATCCCAGAGCTGTGTTCCCAAACCCTGCACGGTGTGTTCCTACCTGCTGTGCTTTGAGTGGAGACATGCAGGGTGCCATGTATTTTATTTATTTTATTTAACCCCTTCTGTGCCACTTTGGGGTGAGTGCTGGGAGGCTGCACCTCAGCTAAGGTGCTTTGCTGTTCAGCTCTCCAAGGCACAGGCTTGCATGGCAGCCCTGGCAGAGTTAACACCCCAAACATGTGCCAGGGCTTGTGTGCCAGCTGGCTCTGCTGGGAGCCCCTGGCTGCTGGAGCAGGGCAGAAGCCCTGGCAGTGCAGTGACCATCCATGAGATGCTGGAGTTGAGGACAGCCACAGTTTTTTCCCCAGCTGCTGTCTGCCATGCACCCCTTCTGCATTCCTTCTCCTGTCCCCTCCTCCCTCAGAGGATTGTGTGGCAGAAGGGATTAATCCACAGCCATCTCTCCTTTGCTGGAAGACTTTCCTCCCATTATTTCTGATGTCCTCATTCTGACCCAATGCTGATTCTTCTTTTTGTGCTCATCCCACGTCCCCTGGGATGCCCCTGGGATTAGGGCACTCTCCTTGAAATTATTAGCTCTTGCTTCTACTTTGTCTCTCCAGCTCTTTTTCACAAATCCAGTGAAGTAATGGGATTTTAGAGCTTTCTTTTGAAGTGTTCTGAAGATTCCAGAATGCATGGATTCCTCCTCCCTCCCTACTTTCTATAGTCCTAGAGGAAAGATTTTTACATAATGCTGTAGGTTTTCAAGCTCAAATAAGAGACACTGGTAAGGAATAAGAACTGAAGCCATAGGGGTGGAACAGAACAACATTTTGCATTCAGAAAACCTACTGGATCATGCATAAGAAAATAATAATAAGATTTCAAATTATTTTTGTCCTTTAGCAACCAGGAATCAGAGTTACTGCTGCCATTTCATGGTAGCTCTTCTGGAAGGTTCCCAACATGCATTATCCAGCATTGTGACTTGTCTGATGTTCCTCTGGCTGATGTATAAGGAATAGAACAACTACAGACAGCTTTTTATATTTAGCAGCAGATTTGTAAGGATGAAGAGAAATGCCTGCACACCTGCATTGTTCCCATGGCACCTGAGCACTTAAATGTCTTTTCCTGTTTGACATCCTTTGTATTTTAATAACACAAAGAGGCATCAACAGAGATGGGAACTCTATTATGCAAGACACTAAGTGAGCATGAAAATGGCAGCACCTGCCCCAAGTAACAGACTGTCTAAAATAGACAAAACAGGCACTAAAAAGTGTATTATCTCCATTTATAGGTAAGGCCATGGGATAAATGAAGACTCTTGCAGTTACACACAGTCTATAATAGTCATAGTCACTGAACCTCTAACTCTAGGGTTGCAGACCTGTGTTTTTTAAAGAGAATAACTGCTGCTGTCTTGGAAACAATTTATGTCTATTAATAATCAAGATGTAAATGAAGTAATGCAGGTATTGAGACAGAAAGGTGATGTGTTCAGATATTACTTCATGGGGATGTTTCACAGCAATGGACATTAAGGAGCAAGTAAAGATTTTTTCATTTTAAACATGGGGAAAAGTGCAACCTATAGCTAGAATAGAAAGATACTTGATTATCCTTCACCAGTTTCATGCCTCTAGTGTTCCCTAGATTTACTGGAGGTATTTGGGTTTTAAACTACATTAAGGAAAAATCTATATTGCCCCAACAGCCTGTCCCAGGGACTCATTCATTAGGGATAAGACCCCAGTGCAGAGTTCACTGCTGAACTGCCTGGTCCCAGCAGCAGCTTGCCTAGCTTTAAAAGAAATCCTCCAGTTTTTAATGTATTTACATTTAGTTACTCAAAACACAAAAGGAGAAAATACAGTTAGTCTCTAATTCATCTTAAATTCAAGGGCTAAAACCCCACCCTGTCTTTTGAGATGATCAGATCCACTGCCCACTATTCTTAAGTTAGATATGCAGCCCTGACACTTTGTTTTCTGCAGTGGATGAGTAACTGCACGTGGCAGGTTTATGGAAAATGAATTCCTCACCTTCAGTGAGACTTAAGGAGAGCATTGGTGCCATCTGCACTGATCCCATTACAGGCAGTTTATGGACAGCTGGGATGTCGAGGCATCCACTCTCCTCATTAATCCCCCATTCCACTACAATAAACTTCTGCAGAGATGGCAACACATTGCAGATGGAATTAATCCACCATGGCAGCAGCTAATTAAGAGAAGAAATCTGTAGCAGTGCCTTATGGCTTTAATTCCCTTTTTATACCTGCAGGGCAAGGACTGTTAAAAATGAAAAGAAGTTAAGCATAAGCTGGCTCTGGCTTTAACCATGTCTGCAATCTCAAATACTATTGCTCCTGCTCATTTCTGTAAAGCCTTGGATCAGACTTGGAAATAAAAAATTAATGAACTATGAGAAGAACAGAGGAAAAGAAGTTTTCAATAAGAATGCTCAAAAATCAACCTGAGCACTCTCCTAAGAAAGCTGATACACTTAATCTCAGCATCAAAGCAGGGTTTTGTGAGGTGGCAGATATTTCTAGGAAAGAGTATTCAGACAGATACAGAAGGTCTTTTCAGGAGTAAGTAAAGCATAAATCATTTGAGATTGTATCTTTTAGAGCAAGAAATAATCCTCCACAGAGTGTTGTGTCAGGGTAAGAGCAACCAGCTGTACTTGTGTCTTCCAAAGGGGAATCCTCTTTTCATAGATTTTGGAACTTATGATCTTCATTTTAAAAAATTAATAATCCTGAAGCCTTTCATTATCTACCAGTTTGACTCTCTGATGACCCCCCACCAACTAAAGCCAAAAATTGGGGATGATGCAAACAAAAGCCTCTGTACATGATTTTGTGAGATAGGAGTACTTGTGTGTAAATGACCAATAGCAGAGGAAATGAATGAAATGTGCACAGGACCATATGGGAAATGTTAGAGCTACTGGGGATCTGTGCAGTATTTATGTGTAAAACCTTGAAGTGTGTTTTCTGAAGCAGAGCTTTACAAAATGTGCTATTTCAAACTTAAAGAGCTCTATTT
Source organism: Rhabdornis inornatus (assembly GCA_013397075.1). NCBI lineage: Eukaryota > Metazoa > Chordata > Aves > Passeriformes > Rhabdornithidae > Rhabdornis > Rhabdornis inornatus. Next base: position 38,500 of record VWZS01000159.1, read on the forward strand.
GTAGCCCACTGAAGCATGTACTTGGCTTTAAGCATATGTTGAACACTGTTCTCTCCTTGTCAAAACTCTTTGGGCTAAACACACAGAAGATATAAGAGTGAGGATCAGCATGATGTGATCTGTCTTAAGGACTTGTGCTATCACACATTTTGGATATTCCCAGATCTGGTATTTTGGATATTTTTGATATTTTGGAATTCCCAGACCTGGCTTTACACTTGAGGCTCTCTAGGCAGTGAAGTTGCTGGTACCACAAAAACAAGGGAGGACTTGATAAATGCAATCATAGAAAATGTTGAGTAATTGATATTTTTTTCCAGGAACTGAGGCAGCTTCTCTGACAGAAAAAGACTCCTGTCTTTTCCTGTAATTAATTCCTTATTAAGCCCTTACTTGTCAAACTAGAATGGTGGAAAAAAAATAGGTCAGAGCTGGCTTTCATTTGTGACTAGTAATAGCACTGGAATTCCCACTCCATCCCAGATCAGGGGTCTGAACACATCAGGTGAAATCAAAGTTGGCCTATGGGGAATTGCCTTGCAGCATCATCCAGAGACCTGTCTGCACTGGGATATTTAGGAAATAGAGATGTTGTTGGACCAGGTGCCAGCTACAGCTCTGAGGCTTGTTTTGAAGGCTGTGGATCTGTCTTGAACATTTGGCAGAGTGTGAGGCTTGGTTTCCTTTCTGCAGATCTGGGCAGTGGGAACCACTGCCAAGGCTCGTGTCAGGGTCACGGTGCCAGTGTTGCCTTTTTCTACCTAGAAATGAAACTGGAGAGAAATTTTAGTGTAGAAGATAATATAAAAGTGGATCTTTATTTGGAGATCTCCAGGCACAGTTATGGAAGGATGTCCACAAAAGTCCACCCACACAGGGTGAAAACAGTTTTTATAGGTTTGAGGAAATTAGCATAATTGATAAAAAGCACCAATTAGGAGGACAAGTGGGGATGCATTTCCCCCCCTGGTCAAGCCCCTTCTCTGAAGCCATGCCCCTTGGTGCTGGCTGTACTTTGTCCATGAAAAGGTCAGTCTGGAAGAGTTGTTCTCTTCTTTGCAGGAAGAGCCAAAATAGGATAGGGGCCTTGTACCCCTGGGCTTGGGGCTATGGAATTTGTTCTATCTTCCTGCCAAGGGAAAGGGTGTGGAAAGATACTGGGAAAACCACTGGAATTCGTAGGCTACAGAGCTCCAAATATATGAGTGAAGAATACAGAGAACATAAAAAAGAAAAAAAGGCAAAAACCAAGATGGCATCACTAGGAAGTGGGGTCAAAAATCCCCTGCAGAAATCACACTTGGAATGGGAATTGTGACCTCAAAAGTGAATGGCCAGGAGGGGAGTTGGGGCATTGGAGTCCTAAGGGGAGAAGGACAATTGCAGCATCAGTGGGCAAAGCATGATGCCACTGGATCCCCACTAGATCAGTGCTGAGCTGTGCTTCCCTTCCCAGGCTCTGTGGGCTCTGGGACACTTCTGCTTCATATTGCCACAGCTTTCCTGCCTGTTGAAGTCACTGGGAACTCTGTATCCCCTCCAAGTTCAAGGTTTCTCTCAAGCACAGACATTAATTGGATTGGGAACAAGTCCTTCACTGAGTTAGGGTCAGACATTCCTACATCCCACGTGCAGAGCATCTCATTAAAAGAATGTGTCTGATTCAAAAAAAAACCAGCTTGGGAGCAGAACATCAAATGTGCTTTTGATTGGTGTATTTGTCACGTGCAGTGTTTCTGTTACTTGTAATGAATTAGAATGATGTATTCTTAAATCCAGCTGAAAGGTGGTTCTGGACAATTAAGATTGATTTTTGTGTGTGGATCCTTGTACTCTAATAACTTATGTAGATACAGATATCTTAAATATAGGCCTCATTATTTTCCAAACTATGCAAAAGTCTTACATTTTACTGCTAGATTATTAATTTCCAGTTGCTTATATATGATGAGACAGAGTCTGTATAATTTTTTTTAAAAAGTGCCTCTGAGAATTGATGCTACAAAAACATCAAAGTTACTACAAATCCTTCAGTCATACAGGGCTCCTAGAGGTCTGGATTGTCTCAAAGTAAGCAATTTAAGTTTGAACTGTAAGATTGAATTTTTAGAAGGATTGCTATGGGGAAGAGGACAAAAAAAATAAGAAGCAGAGATTTTGGCCTATGCTCTTTGGTCATAGCTCAAGGAAGACTGTGAGTATTACTGATTGGGGATTTCACCTTCAAATTGTGAAAAAAAGATTGAAGACTTAATTTTACTTGTGGCAGGCAAACATCAAGCCCTTCTTCTGTAACTGTGTGCTCAGCCAAGCTGCCAGGCCAGGCATAGCTTCATTCCCCTCCTTCACATCTATAAGAAGAAATTGCCACAAAATTGTCACAAAAGTCTGGGTTAAAAAAAGCCCCAGACATTTAGGGAGTACTTACAGAATGCTTACAGAAGTATTGCTGAGAGGAAAGGACATGTTGTCTGTGTTGCAGAAATAGGTTCCTTTTCTAGACTGATCCAAGTTCCATTATGCAACTTTCAGAGCAGGAGGAGCTGGACTCTGAATTCCTCTGAGTAGACAGCTCCTGTGCTGAAGAGATAGAAGTCTTGAAAGACATCTCTAGGTAGAACATTCCCATATTTATTTGATCTGTAGGTGAGAAAGAATGTTTTTATGATATTGGGCAATTCATGCAAAGGCTTTCAACTTAATTTTTCCCTATTGATTTTTTTCCAGCTAGTTCAGATGGCAGGTTACTCTTTCTCCCACACTGGTACATCTTCAGATCAAATACTCACAAAAGCACAGGTCAGTAAAACAACCCCAGTCTTCTACAGAGACTTGTGGTAAGGATCAGAATCCTTGTCTTAACCAGTTTTATTTTTCAGAGTCTGATGTTTATAAACTATTTGATACATAAGTGTGTTATTTCACTTGGTGTCCTTAACAATTTTGTTTTGGGACTTTGTGTGTTTTGAAAGAAAACACTTCTTAGTAAGTGAGCAGAGCAAGAGTGGTTTATTTGTGGTTGTATGGATGAATAACAAACCTGTTCTAAAACAATCTACAGTAGTGTCATGGGGAGGAGGGAATGATGGAGGGGAAAATTGGGAAGGGATATGTTTATCTTCATTTTTGCCCTTGTGTGTTCTGCCAGGTCTGTTCCTCCACCCCCATCACAAGTGACCATGCCCTGTAAATCATGAGCAACTCCTTAGAGTTCCTGCTTCCATCAGGTAGAGGGCGGATGCCTTTTTGGAACTACCTAAAAACAGAGGCCAGACAAAATTAAGAGAATAAAAAGCAGTTATATTTATTGAAGGGCCTTCAGGTACATTTTGGGCAGACAAAGCCCCCCAGGGGCTACACCCAAAATGGACAACGGGTCACAGGTTTTCACACTTTTATAAATTTGGTCCATTTGCATATCGGGGGTTAATCTTCCAATTACAGCTTCAGGTAATGAAGTCATTTACCCCACATTTGCTCCCCCCAACTCACTTTTGTTTCCATTTCTCAGGGCTGAGACAGTGAGGTGTCCTTGATTCCCAGCCTGGAGAGGAATTGTTGTGTCTGACCAAAGTGGGAAAGCAGCAGCTCACACTGGATATGGAGTTTAGAGTTATACACTAAAGAATTGCAGGATTACAAATACATGAAAAATACGGAAGCTAAAATCCTAAGGGCATCAGGGCAAAGGCAGGAGCAGAGGTCCCAGGATGTAGTGGCCAGGTGGGACACGTCTGGTCCAGGGCGGTGCATCCTTGCTCCCTCCGCCTGGCCTGGAGACTTGGTGTCCTGAGAGTCCTGGGGACAGGCATTCATTCCTGACTCCAGCACACCTGGCTGCAGCTCTGACAATCCAACAGGTTTTAGAATCAGAAAAACTTTTGAAGAGGCAATTAGGAGTTAAGCTATCCATCAAAAAAACTCTAAAATGCATCTAGGGAGGTTCATGCTAGAACCGGGGGGAGGGGAGAGTTTCTTGTGGATTCTTTCTTTTGGTATGTGAAGAATAAGGTTTAAGGATTTAAACACTTTCTTAAAATAATGCCTTCAGCTGTGTGGGTGGAAGTAACAAATCTTTCAGCTCATAAAACTCATGCTTCGTATAATTTCCTGATGTTCACTTACCTTGGCTGTTAATGGAAACTTGCATTCCAGTATAAACTTTAATCATCCCTCTGGAAGCAGCAGGAAAGATTTGTCCCCAGTGAAAGCCACAGGCCATGAATGCCCTGAATGCTCCCTCCTGTTCCATGAGCAAACAGTGCTGGCTGTGGTGGGCAGGAGCTGCCCGTGCAGATTTTCCAGGGCTCCATCTTTCCATGGGTGCTGCAGGGCTTTGGGGTGAGTGTGCTGGGCTGTGAGTGTGCTGCACAGCCTGTGGCTGCTGTGTGTGCTCCAAGCTGATGTCTGGCCAGCATTCCTGCTCTGAAAATCAATACTCTGATTATGGAGCTTATCCTGCACTGATCAGTTTGATGGTGGAAGAGCCTGGCAGCACCCATGGGAGTGGAATTGGCTGTAGGCTCTGAAGGGAGGGCATGAGCAGAGCACAGCTGGGCTCATGCTGACACACCAGGGAGCAGAGAATGCTGAGAGATGCATCAATGATACCATGGGAGCACAGCAGTGTGTGCCAGCAGAAACACTGCCTCGTTTGGGCTCTTGGGAAGTGATAATTAAAGAACCTGGAGTTTACCTGTGCAGGTCAGGGTAAAGCCATACCAGTTACCTCATGCAGAGGTCAGGATTTCTATTGCAGCTGTAAAATCAGGTGGGAGGATCTGTAAATATATTTATTGTGCTTAAATCCAATGCAGAGTTTGTGCCCAACAGGCCAAAATGTAGCTTTCTGCCATGGGTGCTCAATTGTACAGTATTCATACTCCAAACTGCTGCCAGGAATGGAACATTGTTCCTGTTTCCTTGGAGGTACTAAATTAAAAGGGAGATCAGAGTCACCGAACACCTAATTTGCAAGAGAGGGGTTAACTGCTTGTTCCCAGGATTTAAAATGTATTTTGCAGACTTTTATCTGTTTGGATTGAATTTAACTGATTGGAAGTGACATGGGCAGGCTCGCTCCCTAGCAGAGCAGTGCAGGAGAGCAGATGGCTGGCCAAGGCTCTGGTCCATTATTAAACAGATCACTTAGGAGCCTAGAGAAAAGCACACTTAGAGCCTTCCTGTCTCACAATGCCATATATTTTCTCTAAGATGAGGGAAAATTAATATGGCCTCTTTATTGGATGGAAAAGGTTTTTCAATTTAACCTTGAGCTATTTCACTTTACAAAGAAATTGCATAAAAGCAACAATGAAAAATTCTAATCTCCTTATGGGATAATAGAAGAGAGATCATTTGGAGTTTATAAAGCATCATAGTTAATGGATTCATTTTAATAATGACAGGTTTATCCACCCACATTGGCAAATCTTGATTTTTTTTTTTTAAGTGCATGCATCCAGATTACATGTCTTGAAGCACAGAAGAAGTGTCATACTAAGAATAATACAAGCACTCTCCTGTCTCTCCTTTGGCAGCTGACATGGGAAGTCCCAGAATTCTCCCTCACAACGTGGGTCCTTCATTTGGACACTGTCTCTGGCCATCTTTTCTCTAAATCTTAATGTCCATTCTACAGCTGATCCATACTCAAACCTTTGGTGTAGCTTTTTTTTCACTATAGCTCTGATTCCATTTGGGGTTTCTCCAGCTGAAGTCCTGCAGTGTTGTTTTCTCCAGCATTCACAGAGGTTCCTGGACTCAGCTGTGCTTCCTCCAGTGCCTTTTGCCAGCTGTTTCAGCTGTGGAACCTCTGTGTTGCCCTTCTGCTCCTCCCTTTTGTTGTTCTGTGGCTTGTTGGGGGTTTTTCCTACCCCAGCCAGGTATCTCTCCATGTCCCCATCTTCCCTTCTCATTGGGGATGCAGCTGTGCTCCCTCACCTTGCACATCTGGCAGGACCCTCCCGCAGGATATGCCACCCTCCTCTCTGCCATCCTGTGCTCCAATCTTGCTTTGCCACCCTGTTAATGCAATTTCTGGCTGCTGCAAGCACCGCTCTGTGTTCTCTCCTTGCTTCCTTGCCTTTCTGCCTCAGGCCCCAATGTCCTGTTGCTGTGTAAGCACACGGGGGAAGATCCTGTTCGTGCTCCTTGTGTGCAGCACACAGCTCCAAATGCTCCAAGCCCACCACCACAGCTCCTGGGCTCTACAGGAGCACAGATAATTACCAGCAGATCTTTTCCCCATCATCTGGAAACGCTTGTCAGCTCTGTGGCACTTCTTGTAAAAGTTTAGGGAGCCTTGTGAAGCAAAGCTTGAAATGAGGGAAGAAAGCACAGTCGATTACCAATTCAGGAATAATTCAACACTCTCTTACTTGAGTGTTCATTTATCTTCCACTTGCTGAATACATTAAAATTCTCTGAGTAGGGCCTAACTTTGCCACAGCAGACACCTCATATGCTGTGAAATTCCTCTGTCTCATGCTCGTGTTTGCCAGGGCTGTTGGTGTCTTTGCAGTTCTGCTCCTCGCTCTCTGTAATCAACAGGCATCCTGAGGTATTTGCTGGAGTAATTGCAAGTTGCCAGCTGTGAAGCAAGTTTGTGCTTCTGTCCAACCATTTGGTTGGATCTAATGTGAAAAATGAGAAAAAAAAAATCCTCTTTCTGTTGTGGCTTTGCAAATACTTTCTGAAGACTCAGGATCAGTGAGTTTCCTTTGCTCAGAAGCACTGGGGTGGGTAATAGGAGATTTCTGAAGAGTTCCCCAGTGCCTCCTTCAGGACATGAGCAATCCTTCATAGCTCACAACAGGATATGCCCTAAGCAAAAATCTTTGGAAAGGTGATGTGTATTGCAAGTGCTCACAGAAGCCTCTCTTCAGTGCATTTAATTTTTTTTCCTCCTAGCATTGCCATTAGTGGTAAAGTCAGAGCATTTCTGGGGAATGCCACACAGATGGCCCTGTACCCACCACCCTGTAGCCTTTCCCCAGTGGTCTGAGAGGGCAGAGGTGATGGACACAGCTACAGGTTCCCTTCTGCTCTTCCTAACCCTGCAGGTCTGGAGGAGGCTTTGAAAAACCTGTAACCAGTAATTCCAGTGGAGTGAAATAAAGAATTTTAAGGTGAATCTTGTGCTGACAATAATGCTCTAAGCTTACAAGCCTGGGACTGAGGAGTTTAGATTTTGCTACTTCTATTTTCACTTTTCATTTGGCTCAGTTTCTCAATTTCCCCTGCATTGTCTGAATCAAGGAATTCTTAACAGCCTTCACTTTGTATCTTTCCAAAACTACTCAGGAAATTTAATGTAGGAAAAGCAGAGACATTCTTTGCAATACCAAATGCTGATTAAATGTACTTGTGTACTTATTAACATCATCTGGATCCATCATTGTCAAGCTGTATCTTCCAAATCTGCAGAGTAGGAGGAGGCAATCTTAACCCTGAACTTCCTTCTTGGATGTCCAAAACTAATTTTGAGAGAAATTTCCTCTCTTTTATGACAAACTTGCAGGATTTTAGAATATATATGGCTGGGCTGCAAATGGTTTTGTAATAGTTCCAGACCTCCCTGGATTTGCTATAGGCAGCACAGGAATTGCTTCTGTTAGATTCTGGATGGGAATAGGGAAACTTAAAAGTGTTTTCAGGGATCCTGTGGTGCCCACTTCTTCACAGCAGCAGCTGCATTTTCAGCAGTCATGTTCAGTGACTCCCATGGGTTTGGCCACCAAGTGTCCCTTGTTGGCAAGTACCAAACCCTACAGCAGAGACACCAACAGCTCCTCACTGCTCCCCTTCCTTCAAGGCAAAAACATCTCAGAGAAGACTCCCAGGCCACCAACCCAAGCAATTACAAGCCTCTTTCCCCTGGGATTATTTTATCAGTTTCTTCTGGAGAGTTATCCAAGAATGTCAGCTTTTAAATATATGCCAAAGAAACTTTCTCATTGCCAACTAATGCCTTGGCTCTCTTGGACTGCACCTGCTAAAGCACTCAGTCAAGAAACAAATTTTATTCCCTGGAGGTTGGGAAGACTCATCCCTACATCCACAAAGTTGCTTGTGGTGCCCTGAAGCTACCTGCAAATACTGCAGAAACAGGTTCTTTTCTCTTTCCTCATGGTGGGACACTAGGATGAGGGGTGTCATTCTGCCCTTGTAAGTGACAACACTCTGCTGTAAGGAGCCAAACTCCACTGCAGGGGCTCTCAGGGCTCTTGGGCTGGGTTTAGGGAGCTCCTCCACCCCATGACCTGTTATTGAATGTACACCTGTGTGTCAGCCACAGGCTGCCAGTGCCAGCTTACAGCCAAACCCTCCTGCCCTTCTCTGCTTTTCTCATCCAACAACTTCACAGCTGCTCTGCCATCAATCAGAGATGATCAACTCTGCTGGGAATGTTCTGTAGCCTAATCAATCACTCCCTGTTGAGGGCAAGGTGCTGAATTTGAATGCAGATTCCCCATGTCCCTGGGCATGCCAGGCAGGGCAAGGCTCTGTTTTGGGAGCCCCTTGTATTCCTTGCTTTGGGAAAAGTGTCCAGCATGGGAATTGCTCTTGGATCATCAGTGTTTCCATTTGGGTTCAGCTGAAAAGTTTGTTCATTTATGAGTTTTTTGGAGAAGTGTGTTTCTGTCTCCAAACTGGTCATTTCTCCATGCATGCAATTCTGTTTCTTCCTACTTCTCTGCCAGCTTTATTTCATGTTAAGGAAAGAGGGGGGGAAAATGCTCAAGATAACTAAGCAGCTTTCTTTTTTTCTTTTTTTTCCACAAATGTATTCCTTAGTCACTGAATAATTTACATGGATGATTCTTAGTTAACCAATTGTTTATGAGCAGTTCATTACCTGTGCTCAAATTGCAGATGTTTTGATTAGGTCCATGAAATGCATCACACTTGTGATCTTGCTTTTGGGGTAGTTTCTCTGATGCCACCAGAAGCTCTCCCCATCTGTGGCAGCACTAGACCTGGGTTAAGCTCAGTATAGATCTTTCTTGGTTAGAGAACTTAAGCAAAGCGTCCTAAAATCAATGCAATCTGTGCTCATGACTGTCAGCCTTGGGCTGCAAGTGCTTCTCAGCCATTTGGGAGGAAATAGGGAACACAGAGATGCCAATTCCTGCACAGACAGTGTGAGGGAACAGGCTTGTTTTTCTGTATTCATAATTTTCTATTAATACTTTTTCTATTCTGTTTTCATAGTTCTTGATCGGTAGCCCATGGATCCCAGTCCAGCCTGGGTAGATCATGGGCTGAAAATCATGGGATGAAACCTTTAATTTTGTGTTACAGAGCCAGGCTCTGAATTGGTTTTGCTCAGGGCTGTCAATGTCATCATGGATGCACTTTTTAAAGAATGTNTCCTCTGGAATGCAGTGGGAAAAGGCTGCTCTGATGTTCCAAATCTCAGATTTTATCTGGGTAGGGAATGCTTGGCTCCTCCCCCTGGGTGGAGCATCTCCCAATGGGATGATGGAATTTTATCAGTCATGCACTGGGACTCCATGGCCCATTAACAGGAGATATCTCCTGGAGGAGGATGGGTTGTGGAAAAGATAAAGAACACTGCCCCACCTGGTTTTAACAGATGGTGACAGAATACACACCCCTGGTCACATCCTGTGTTGGAACCCAAGACAGTGTCCTACAGTTCTTTTGTCTTTCCTCTCTGCAAACAAGCTTTTCTTGCCACCTTTGATTTCAGTGACAGCCTCTGGTTGATTTAAAAAGGGCTGTATCTCTGAGGACAGCTTCAGCTGCCATCCTCCTCACACCCTCTTAGGACACAGTCTTAGTTCACCATTGACATGGGCAAACAGAATTCTTACTGCATTAGTGAAGCTGAGAAAGAGGTAAAATCATCACTGCTAGTCTACAAACAAGAGTTAAATACCTATCATCAAATGTAAAGAGGAGTAAATGCGGTATAAATTATTCTAATAGGTTTGCACAAAAAAAGAGAAATTAAACTAATGCAGTTTGACTTCTTTTCAATTAATAATGTACCCAATCATTTTTACATTGTTTGGAAAGACTATGTGCAGATAATATTGTCTTATGGCCTAATTTTTTTCATGCAATTAGTTGCATACATTTGCTGACAGGCTAATTTATGAGCAATTGCTTTAAAAGCAGAACTATTTTGCATTTAATTAGGTTGGGTTGTAATCCATCTGTTGACAAATTTGTGTGTTTTGCTATTTATTTGCTAATGCATTCCACTACTCCAGCATGATCAGTCATACAAGTTGAATATTTTGTTGATTATATAAATACCATAGGGTAATTAAGGGCCAGATGTATGGCTGGTGGGAATGACTAGTTGTGCTATTTCTACCCCCCCTCCAGTTGAACTTTTTATTGCTGCTCTGTGGAGAGTGAACAAAACTATGATTAAAGCTGGAATGCTGTGGCTGCTGTTCCTCAGCAGCTGGAGCAGGGGAAGGTGGGGAGAAGTGGATTTCTGGATGGGACTCTGCCATGCTTTGTGCTGCTTGCAGTTTGCTGGCGCTGAGTTTATCTCAAATACCTCGTGGGCACGAGCAAAGTGATCCTGCTGGAGTGGGAATCGGGGCAATCTGGGCAATCAGGCCAAGGTTTGTGGATTCACTGTTTTCACTGCTGTGGAGAGGAGCAGAGGTGAGCTGGGAGGTGCCTTTGGAGGGAAGGTGCTTGCACCTGGAAAGCAGGAGCACTTTGTTTCACTCAGGTTTCTGGCTTAACTGACCCACTGGGGTCAGGATGGAGAGCAGGAGTTGCTGGGAGAATGTTGTTTCTATTGTCAGTTACTGCTTGGACTTACTGAAGAGTGATATTGTTTGGGTGTAAGAAATATGGGGTTTTTTTCTATACCAGCGGTGGGAGTTTTGCACCGCTTAATTAGTGGTTTGTTTTAGTCTTTTCTGCTTTCACTCAGACCCAGGATTAACAAATACATGAAGGAAACATATTTTTTTTCGTGTTTGGGCTTGGTTGTTTATTAAATCTTATCAAAAGTGCAGAGCATTCAGCAGCACTTCTAGCTAGTCGCCAGAAGGGAGGAAAATGGAGGAAGANCCTCATATCCGTGAGAGAAAAAAGAGGTGTCAAGCTGAGGGGTTTTGATGGTGTGTGGCACTTGGCTTTTGCATCATCCTTCATGGTAGAAACATGAAGGCTCAGAAAAGTGTGGACCAAGTATGGGATGGGTGTGTGGTGGGCAGAGGCAGAGGAGCTTGCTTACTTCAGCTCCTTTAGTGGGCTGTCTTTTCAAGACCAGATGAGTTTCAGTTGCACCCACAGAAATGATAGCAGTGATGGATAAATCTTAAGCAAAGTCTTGGAGAAGTCAGATATATCTGGACACCACCAAAGCACAGTGGGACAAGGACAACGTCTTCTCGCAGCCACAGCCAGGGGGTGCAGTGTGGGATCTTCTCTGTTGGGAGAGCACTGTCACCCTTTCCCATTTTGACTAACACACATCTGCTGAGAAATCCCTTTGGTTTGTATGGGAATTGGGGGTGGGCTGGGGTGTCCAGGGAAGTGGAGGGCAGCAAACCCAGCTCTGGATAATCTCAACTGTTTAGTTCAGGACCCAAAACAGTTCTAGAGAGTGCCAAGCAAAAGCTGGGCACCTTCTTATGTATCAAAAGCAGAGATTGAACAGTGTGCATTGGAGCCCTCAGTGGTGGCAGGGCAGCACAGATGTGCTCCAGCTGCTCATTTGCACTGCTGTGACAGAACAGGCTGGGGCTTCTTCCCACAGTAAAGGTTCTTCTAGGGCTTGTGAAGGTGGGGGTTTTTGTCTGCACTTAGCTCAGGTTCAGACACACATCAGTTTTCTCAGCCTCTGAGTGGGTCTGAATTGAATCTTGCACTTACCCCATTTTTAGCCGAGCAGTTTCTGACTTTGGATTAAAGACAAAGGTCGAATTAGAATTCTCTTTGTATGCTCTGTAGGTTGGATTTCTGGTTTGTTTCTTTGTGGTTTTAAATAACTGAATTTCTATTTCTCCAGAGTATTAACAGCTGGCAGCTTTACAGATCATAAGAGTTCAGGCATCTATAAAAATATCAGTGCCTTCTGAAGTGCTTTAAAGCAAAAAATTATAGTTAGATAATATCCTCAGATGACAATATCAGTCTGTGAAAAAGGATTTTCTTTCCCCCCTTCCATCTGCATTTAATCTAGAAATTAAAGACAATAGGGACTGCAATTACCAGAGATGCCACATAATATTCCCTCTTGGGGGTTTCACCTAGGAGTTCTGGTCTCTGCCCAGTGTATGTTGGGAAGCTCACTTTGATGCTAAAATGCTTTTGTAGAGCTGTCTAATAGTCCACATAAAGCATGGTGAAAATAGAGCTTAAAGGAATGGGTGGACACTTTGTGAGAGTCAGACAAATAAATTGCATGCTTTTTACTCTCCCAAGCACAGATGACTAGAAATGTAACTGACTGAATAATTTAAAATTATTAATTTGAAGAGATTTTCAAGGTTTTCAGTGTTCTTCGAAAATCCATACATTTAACCATAAATATGGTTTATTTAAGCATATTCCACTGTAATTGTTTGGTCTTGAGACTGCTGGCAGGCAATTGTCATTTGAAATCCTCCGTATATAGACAAATCCCATAAATTCTGTGATATTTTTGCCTTACATAATTGGGAATTTCATGAAAATAGTTTTATTGCTTAAATTGCAAGTCACATGTTTGATGATAATGTTTGCCATTGTTGCCATTTTGGCTAACCAGATCAGACAGTCAGGGAGAGGAGATGGTATCACATAATCCATGTAAGTAGCAGGCTGAAATGTGGATTTTGCAATTGGATCTATTTGTTATTGCTATTTTTATGGTAGTGGCTCCTTGCTAGTGTTGTGAACAGGGCAAATGACTGTGTGGGTATTCCAGACATCCTTGAAGGCTTCCCTGTCCCTACCTCAAATCATGCTTTTCCTGCCCCTGTCTTCTTAACTTCTCTCCAGGAGCAATTTTCTCATTGCAGTTAATAAAGGTTTTGGATATTGCTTTGTCCTGTAAGCTGAGATGACTACAGAGAAGAGCAAGATGAGGATTTTAGGAGAACATGAACCCCACCCTGTGCTTCTGAGGGAAGAGAAGTCCCCGCTGAGCAGGAGCCATGGGGAAAAAACAGCAACCTGCTCATGTGCCTGTGCTCTCTAGGTTTGTTTGGGATCAAGAGCTGAACTGATGTAGTGTGAAGGGCAGGGGAAGGGGAAGGCAGTCCAGAGGGAGCAGCTCTGGGGTTCAGTACCTCAGCCCATGTCCATGCTCCTGCTCTGCCAGCTGGCCCTGGAGCACTTCTCAAGTGTTGCAAAATCATGTTGCACGTTCAGTTTCAGAACTGAAGAGAAGCAATTTTCTCCTGGATCTCTGTGCTGGTTTCCCAGCTGAAGAGGTCCAGAGAGAGTTTGTGGAGCTGGAAGCAGGGGAATTCTGAAGTGTGATGGGACTCATCTGAAACTTAATCACTGTTGGCCCTGATTCCACATTCAAAATCCAAATAGCTGCAAATACGAGTGTGGGAAAGAGCAGTGATTCTATCCCATGTCTTCCATCATGAGATCCTGGTGCCCCCCAGAGTCTGACTAATAAAATCACTGAGACCAGCATCCAATGAATGGGCTCTCTGCTGAAACAGATGGGAATATTTCATGGTGTGGAGCTCGGACTTCCCCAGTTGTCCTGTCAGCTTCCAGTAATCCAGTCTGAATGACCAAGGCATGGATATTGCAAATTCTTCCTAAGTTGGAAAAAGAACTCATTGGCCAAATGAGGGCAGGAACTAATTAGGGAGAAGCAAAGGTGTGCATCTGCAGATGTGTGGGGTGTGAGGAAGTGAATGCATTCCACCTGCCTTGTTATCTGCTACAGCAGCATGGTTTTTACCATCAGCTTTAGACATCTAACTGCATTCTGCTTAGTGGAGAAGATGATGTTCCCTCTGGGGTCACTGGAGGGATGAACGCTGCCTGAGAGTTGCTCAGGTAACAGAAGTTAGGTGGCATAAGTAACTTCTTAGTTTGTTTTTCTGATTCTTCATTTGGCAGTACTCTCAGACACTGACTCTGTGACTCTTGGGGTGTCCTGTGCAGGACCAGGACATGGACTACCATGATCCTCGTGGGTCCCTTCCAACCTAGCATGTTCTTGTTGCCTGGAAAGGCTGACCTGGAACCGAGCAAAAGGAACAAAATAGGTATTTATTGAAAGGATACACCTTGGGCAGTGCAAGAGCCCAGCTGGGGCTACACACAAATCAAATCCAAGATGGATCCTGGTCACAAGTCTTTACACTTTTGTAAGTTTTGGTTCATCTACACATTGGGGTCAATTATCCAACCACAGGCCCAGGTTATGAAGTCTCAGCCCCTGCCTTGCCCCCTTTCCCTCCCATTGTTTATGATTTTTGGGTACCAGTTGTCCTTGATTCTCTAGCTGGGAAGGGATTGTTTTATCTAACTCCCCTGTGAAGAGAATTTACTAACACCTAACATGAAGTTTCACAGTTACATACCAAGCAGCAGAGATTCTGAAAAATATAAAAGCTGAAACCCAAGGCATCATTCTGTGATTGCTTCTTTGCCTCCCTGACTCCTGAGGCTGCACTCCCATGCTCTTTTTTCTCCTCAGTTGCCGTGGCACTCCCTGCCCAGCAGCTCTTGAGGCAGGAAGGGAGCCTGCTGCTGCTCAGAATGTTTGTTTATGAGCATGACAATGCTTCTTCTGCTATGTCCTGCTAACTTTCTCATTACACTTTAGAGCACACATTAATGTCTAGAAAAAAAACCCCAGATTTTCATCTGCTCTCAAAATAGAACATAAAACAGACATCTAAGGCTCTGTAATGCCAAGAAGTTTTTAGGATGCTTTTCAGAACATGTACTTGACTTCAAGCATTCCAAATCTATTTTGTAATTACAAAGCCATTTTATGTTCCTTTGAAACCAATTCTAAAGCCATTTCACAGCCATACTGAAAATATCCCGTGTACAGAACTTAGACAAACACTTAATTCAGTTCTCTCTCTTTTTTTCTCTTCTGCTGTACAGTAGAAAAAGGCGTCTTTGCAGAACTTGAGGTGCTCTTGACCATCTCATTATGACCTCTGTGAAGGGCTGCCCATTCATCTGGGCAGTATTAGTCCAGAAAAAAAGGAAAGGAAACACACAGTGTTAGTTTTGAAGCCAAATGGAGTCACTAACACTTAGCTTCAGCTGTGGTTCTGCTTCACTGGGGGTTCCTTAGCCGAGGTGAGCAGCAGAGGTTTACAGAGCCCAGAGCTGGTGAGTGGCTCTGAGGTTTCCTCAGCTGGCTGTGGGGCAGGGCAGGCTGGCTCAGCACTGAGGAGGAGAGATGTCTGTTCCTCTCACCGGGTGGTGACAGCAGTAAAGACAGGCTTGAGAACCACTACACAGCCCACCAGCTTCAGGGACACAGGGAGGTTTAGATCAGCACATTTGCCTGTTATTAGATTGCTTTCTCCTTGATGATGCTGTGAGGAACTGGATCAGATTTATAAAACCATTTATTGTTCAGCTGTAACCCTGATATTAAGTAGGTGCTCTTAGACTACAAAATAGCATTGACAAGCACAGATCATCCAGCTATCTCAGACAAACCACAGCCTTATTTAGAAGCAGACATGTTAAAGCACAAATTCCATGTGTAGGGCCAGGAGCTGGATGATGTGTATTTAGAAAGCAACCTACCCACAGCCTGTATATTGCTAAGTAAGAAAAACACAAAGCAGGGGGGAAGGTGAAGATCTGCTTCTGCAGTATGAGCATGTTCACAGGGTGGGAGCATATGCACTGAGTCAAAATAATATGCAATGAATTATCAACTGCTATTATGTAAAGTGGTTGGAAATAAAACTGACATTGCATTGAAAGTGATGTGATACTGCTACAGTACTCAGTCTGAAAGCAGAAGGGATTCTAAACCAATGTGATCTGGTTCTGGTTAGGAATGGGTGCAGTTTGTATCCCTTGAGCATCTTTTTGGCCTACAAGGAGATGAGCATCCCTGTGTTTACAGGAGCAGCAGCTGCAGAGCTGTTCTCCCACCCCAGCCTCATCAATAATGGCTTTCATGTTATTAGTTCTCAACTGCTCTCACAGTGATTCAGCCTTTAAGACGTGGTTATTGTGCTTTTCATAAGTGAATGGAAAAAACCACCAAGGTTAGCTACATTTCTTCTTGGTGAATTCCTTAGCAGGAGGAAGCATTCAGTGATTCCCCCCTGCCTGTGCATGTGGGCTGGCTGATCAATGCATGCTCAGGGCACTGTTACCCTGCCCAGAACTGATTTGTGGCAGATTTTGAGACCAGACCACATCTTCCCTTCTGGCCAAGGAGAAGTTAATGGGGCAAATACAGTCTTGCAAAGTTTCTGGATTGTCATTGTGTGCAGGGAGAGAGGGACACGTTGCCCCCTTTTCCAGCAGGAGAAGCAAGGGAGGTGGCAGTGTCTGTATGTGGATGAGATTATATACAAAATTGTATATATATTTTTATATATATACAATATATAATATTATATATTATATAATATATATATTATATATTTATAATATTTGTGTATATATATATACACACACACATATATCTATATATATAGATATATAGATATATATAATATGTATATGTATATGAGGAGACCTTTTCCCCACTTTGGGAGCCACTTTCCCCACTTTCTGTGCCAGGGGGCTCTAAGCCATTTGCCCTCTGCACAAGCAGCATGCAGGGTGTCAAGGTGAATTACTGATGAATGATAAATGGATATTTTAATTTGTACAACAAATCTATTCTCTGGGGGATTTTGTTTCTTTCATACCAAAGGAAAGTATGATTTTGCTGATGATTCCTTCTACTGACATAACTAATTACTTAATCAAGGGCTTCTGCCTTCTGTTTAGAGATAGCTGAGATATTAAGAGATTGTATTAATGCCCTCAGAAACACAGCAAGACTTGAGAAATCTATAAAGATATATTTAGTGGCAAAAAATTATTCCATGATAATTTGTCAATTACAGTGCTCTATCAGATAACAAATGCTCAAGAGGAAATCTACTCCAGCTGGGGAAGGATCCATTTTATGTGCTTTCAGACGTGTCTGGAAAGAAAATGCCTTTACTTAACTTTTTTTTAATATTTGCTGTATTTGTAGGGTTTGGATTACATTTAGCATCAAGGTGCTTTTGTGTAGGGGCAGCAGACTGGAGATAGGTTTTGCCAGCACGGTGTGGGCATAAATCAATGTTTTCTGGATCAATAAAGGATTCCAAGGAAAATGCTTATAAGTAAACCTTCAATACTAGTTCAGAAAGGGATGGAAATGACTTAGGTTGCCTGGTCCACCTACTCCCCAAGAGCAGGACTAACTCATGTTAGGAGAATAAACAGCCATATTAGAATGTAATTTATAATCTCACCCGTGTTTCATCTCCATGCCACTTCTGTGTACTTTAATTTAGGAAAAATGCACATGAAGACATTATAAATTTTTCCTGTGATTGAGATACTGGAATTTTTTCGCAGTTTTTACTGTTTTAGAAAAAAGAGCATCTGTCTTTGACAGAAGGGTATTTTCCTGTGTTCATAGCACACAGGCTTAATAGCATTTTACTCCTTCCTGCACCTTAGTGTTGGATTCTTCATTTCTTGCATAACTGCACCTCTGACTCCTGGACATCACTCACATCCACAGGAAGGAGATTTCCACTCCTTCCCTGATAAATGTGTGTCTGCCAGGCTGCCCCTGTGGGGTGGGACCCACGGTGCTGTCCCCACAGCTCTCTTTTCAGGCATGCACAGAGACCTGCTAGGACAGGCTGCCAAACCCCACAAGCACCTCTCATCAATGAAGTCCTTCCTCTGCTGTGTATAATTTTCCTCTGCTGTATATAATTTGTATATAATATACAGGATAATGCATTGCTTATAATTTCTGTCATTTCATCATCTCTTTGCAGTTAGCAGAACAAAGTCAAAGGTTTTTAGTTAAAACCTCACACTCTAGGAAAGCTTATTCAGGAAGGACTAATGAAAATTATAGCTATTTATCCAGCAAAGCTCTGAAATTATACATTATGATTCCCAAAGTGCTGGGTTACTGTACTGTGACAAATAGAACAGTCTCCCAAGTACCCTTGGGTAAGAGCCAACATGCAAAAAGGAAGCTAATTCTGAAGAGTTTTTCCCAGCCACTTAGTTGCCTATAGAAGGAGATACAACTGAAGTTTGTGTTTCTTAAATATCTGTGAGGAGTGGGGGTTTAAAGCTGTTAAAGCAGGGAGTGCTTGGAGCCTGCTGTGTGTGAAGTGGGAGGAGGAATAAACATGGTTTGCACCCCTGGATGCTTCTGGAGCATTGTGCCAGGGTTGACTTCAGTAGTTCCACAAACTAATGAAGTTCTTGAGGTCTTGTAATTCAGCTCTGCTGCAAACCCAGAACTGATGCATGAAGTGAGCCCTTTCAGCTGTTTCACCAAATCATCTGTAGAGAGCAAGGTGATGCCTTTTAGTTTATCTAACAAATTGTCTACTTTGAGTCATCAAAATCTATGTGCTTTTACACCACCTGGGGCTAAAATCAGTGCAGCTGAAATCAAAAAGCTCTTTCTCATTATTTTGAAGCCTTAAACTTCACAAGGCTGTAGAGAGGAACCCCATTCTGTCTAGTCTAGTCTAGTCTCAGTTATCCTAATCTGCTCTGCTTTGCAGTTAGACTCCAGCTCCTTGTCCTCAAGGCACTTCCCAACTTTCCATCATGTCATGAGACATTCAGAGCTGCAGCCAGGCAGTTCAGTTACATGGAGTGCATGCTGCCCATTTTGACTGCAGTTTCCTGATGATTTTTTATGTGTGGTATGTTTTTATGAGTTGCCTCTGAGCCCAGTGCTGACCTGGCCACCTGTACTCTCCTGAGTCATTACCACTGCTTTTAGGACATGTTAGTGTGCTTCTGGAGCTCATGTTTCTCAGCCTCTACTTTGTTGAAAAGGTGATCATCAAAATTAGTGAAGGAGCAATCTGTGAATAAACATCATGATAATGATAATAACACCACGCTGAACTTGTGTTTGTCACACTTTTCAACTCTTGCTTCTCTCAAAATTCCCATAAAATGCTTCAAGTTGAAGCAGCTGATGAGCTCTGACTCCTGCTCATCTTTCATTTTCTGGTCTGATTGTTTCCTGCTGCCACCACTGCTCCCCCCTGTAGGAGTGGATTGGAAGCCTGCTGAGGTACAGAGCTTTTCTGGCCATGTTTGGTGCTCCCCCTGGGCAAGTCACACTAAAAGCAATATTAAGAAACAGAGATCTTGGGATTACAGTGGTTCAAGGAACATTAAGCAGTACTCTCCTCTGCAGAGGACTTTCAAGCAAACTTTTCAGTGAGACATTAGAGGACATCAGTCCTTGTCCCTTGCCAAGGTGGGCTTGGAGGCAGAAAGCTGCAAATCCACATTAGGAGATTTCTGACCCAGAAATTCCTCCCTGCAAAGTCCAGTAGCTGGAAATTAAAAGGAAGTGAAAGTACTCGCACAAGGAGATAAATCAGTCTTTTGTTTAGAGATGAAATAAATACTCAGTCATTTCAGATCAAGATGAGACACCCACCTGGACAATGAACTGCAGTTTGATCACAAATGGATAGGTCTGATGTAGAGGTGGCATGGTGCAGCTCTTTGTCTTGTATTAGTCTGTCAGAGGAGCAGCCTTTCTGACCTAAAGAAATGTTCCTTCTACTTTACCCCGGGGATCTGTGAAGCATTTAACCAGATAAGGACAGACAAAAGCCTAGCAACAAGGTCTGTGATAAGTGAGATCTCGTTTTCCTACCTTTCAGTTGCAGGTAACTTTGTTGATTAGTGACTCTGACAAGCGGCCTGGGGTTTTTTCTTAGTGATAAAGGAAAAAAAAAAGGGGCATCAGTTGCTGATTATGACTGTTGTGAAGAGTTTTGAAATAAAACCAGTGGTATGTGGCTGAACCTGCCTGATAAGAAGTTATTTCAAAAAAGTAATAATGTCTTCGTCACAGCAATGAGGAGATAAATTATATGTTAAATGGCAAAGCACAGACTGCATATTTTATACTCTATAATGAATTAAGAGTTCATCGTGATACATGTTATTAAAATGAGCACCAAAACAATTAAATGTGGTGCTCTGCTACCTGTGCTGAGATCTCTTCAACTCATTTAATTCTTGCTGCCTTGCCTTTTGCGTAGTCACTGTTCAATATCCTTTTTAAAGAACATGAAAAGTCAAAAAAAGTAAAACCTTTTATGGTGAAAGGCTGCACAGTTAGCAAATGGACAAGGGGAGCTGCCTTGAAGCTTTTCCACTGCCTGTAAAAAATGTGGTTTAGGTTTTACACAGGTGGCATTATATTTAAATGTCACATCTGGGTTTTGTTCCCCCCTTTAATATAAATGTCAGTGGCATTTTATTGGGAAGTCTTTTTGTTTCACCTTCCACTTTGATAAATTCTGACTGGCTTTCAGTCTTGCAATCTACCTTTGTATATTCATGACTCTGTTGACCAGAGTTCTGCATCAGTTTGTTTGGTTTTTTTTCCCAGAAGCCATGAATTAAATGCAAGTGGTGGACCAGGCATATTCCAGGCCAGCAATGGTGGGCAAGTGTTGTAGTGACAGTGATGGGGGGAATAAAACACCATTAATCCCCCCAGTCACAACCAAGGCAGGAGAGCTTCATTAGCACTTGGGCCACAGGTTGATTATATGAAAAAAGATAATATGAAATATTATATGAAAAAGTTAATATGAAAAAAGAGGGTTTTCCTTGCTGGGGAGGGAAAGTAGAACCAGTAGCACTCCTGTCTGGAGTGGGTAAAGTAGGTGTGGGTAATTGAATACCAGAGAGAAGAAATAGCCAAAACCTCCTAAATACACCCCACTCTGCTCTTAGGCCAGACATCTCTCAGAAAACTCTACAAGCTTTGAAAAAAACCCCACGATGGTGTCAGAGGATTGGTGTTTGGTACCTGAGGTGTCTGTGCCTCAATGGGCAGGGGCTGCTGGAATCCCCTCAGGGGAGGAATCCCTTCATCCATCACGAGCTCACTGCTCCTGCCTTTCTTTCCAAGACAACTGCGTGCCCTCACACCTCCAGATGCTTTTTTAGCTGCCATTCAGCCTGAATAACACACTGGTGGGATGGCAGGAGTGGGCTGTGGGCAGTGCTGGTCTCACTTGGGCTGGGAGGCTGGAGAAAATGCCATGGGAATTATCCCCAGCTGCTGTCACTGTCCTTAGCACAGGTACTGGGGTGGGGACATTTGGTCTCATTCAGTAATGCCTTCTTTACTCTGTTAGCCCTCCAGAGCTGGTGTTGCCCCTTTCATTTATAGAATTCCCATTTTCTCTATGGGTTTTTCTCACTCCAAAAATTTATTTTTTTTTTTGCATTTAATGCAAATAGATTTGATTAATCTGAAATAGCAACAACTTCCTTTCTGAAGAAATAAAGTAAATGTTGGTAAAGCCTGTGCTTACCATAGAAACTATTTCTGCCTTACCCTGCTAATGCCAACTATTTAACTTCCCAAAAAAACCCCTCTATGGTTCAGTGTCATTTATGTCATCCCTAAATGATACTAAAGCAGCCAAGAGTTCTCCTATCTCATCATTCTTTGAGTAGTTGACTACTAGCACTTCAAAATTGAAATGTATTTCTGTAAAATCTTTTAAAGCTGTCTGTAATGATGCATAAACTGAGATGTAATGTTTTAAGGATTTGCATGAAAACCCACTGTGTTCATGGTACATTGTCCCTGAGTTACAAGGCTTTTATAGCAGCTTTTTAGTGTGTTCAGATACTTAAAGATGTTCAACTGAATTCTGTCAGAACTTTTTTGGACATGTTAAATCTCTGCTTTTTTCACATCCTGTAACTCCTGAGAAACCAGAGCTTCAAAGGCACTGCAGAGCAGCCCTGACAGGAACCTTCATTCTGCTGTGCTCTGCACCCTTGATGCCTTGATGGGCTTACCTGAAAACAGAGGCCAGACAAAATTAAGAGAATAAAAAGCAGTTATATTTATTGAAGAGCCTTCAGGTACATTTTGGGCAGACAAAGGCCCCCAGGGGCTACACCCAAAATTGGATGGAAAAACAAGTCACAGGTTTTCACACTTTTATAAGTTTGGTCCATTTGCATATTGGGGGTTGATCTTCCAATTACAGCTTCAGGTAATGAAGTCATTTACCCCACGTTTGCTCTCCCCAACTCACTTTTGTTTCCATTTCTCAGGGCTGAGACAGTGAGGTGTCCTTGATTCCCAGGCCTGGAGAGGAATTGTTGTGTCTGACCAAAATGGGAGAGCAGCAGCTAACACTGGATATGGAGTTTAGAGCTACACACTAAAGAATTGCAGGATTACAAAGGTATAAAAAATATAAAAGCTAAAATCCTGAGGTATCACTCTGGTACCAAACACCACTCTGGTACAGAAACCTCTGCTGATGAGGACTGGCTCAGCAAGCCAGAGAAAATCAAATACCCTTTTTTCTCCCAACTGTCTCTATTAATGTTCCTTTATGAACTTCTAATGCACCTAATTTTTCAGTGTCCAACTCCAGCCCAAAAGGCCTTGTTGGCACATCCCTCATCATCATGTTATATACTTACTGCAATTTCACCTCCTTGAGAAAAACCTCGATGTTATGCTCCTTTTGGGAAATGGGAGATGAAGGCAGACTGGCAATGCTTGCTGAACAAAGAGTGCCTGAGGTTGCTCTGAGGCTACAGCTGCTCTGCCTTCCAAACAGCCCTGAGTGCATGAGCAAAGTGAAAAGCAACTCCTCTCCTCACTGGGTAGAAATAAACAGGTGAAATGTTTTTAAATGAATCTTTAGAAATAAGTGAAAGATTCAGAAGTGCAGAGTGAGAGACCAGCAGCTCATCCTGTTGTCTTACCTGTGTGTCCTTTGTGTCCTAGGGCAGCATCCTGTTAGGAGGCCAACAAATCACCCATGGCTTTTGTTCAGGGGAGTTTCCTAGGGATCAAAGCCACAAGCTTTGTAGGTAGCAAAGAACAGGGTTCCTTTTTGTACCTTGAACCCCCAGAACTGAGTCAAGATGTGCACCAGGTCAGTTCAGTATGGTGTTCTTCCACTCTGGCTTAGAGGATAGGGAAAAGAAAGAAAGGAAAGAAAGAAAGGAAAGAAAGAAAGGAAAGAAAGAAAGGAAAGAAAGAAAGGAAGGAAGGAAGAAAGGAAGGAAGAAAGGAAGGAAGAAAGGAAGAAAGGAAGAAAGGAAGAAAGAAAGAAAGAAAGAAAGAAAGAAAGAAAGAAAGAAAGAAAGAAAGAAAGAAAGAAAGAAAGAAAGAAGTTCAGACAGACACAGAGCCAGTGGCAATTCCCAGAGCCCAGTGCAAGGTTAAACACTGATTCCTGTCTTTGAGGCAGCCTGAAGAATTTTGGCACCCAGCCCCTTCTAAATCCCCAAAGTGCTGACAGCCTAAGTCCTCTGGCAGTTAGGATTAACTGTTGTGGTTATTAATATCCACAGAGGATGGAACAAGTCTGTGCTGTCCTGGGAGCATCAAACTCTTCCCAAAGTGCTCCTAGGACAGTGTCCACAGGGATCCCAGGTGAGCCCAGTGTTCCTGCTGGCTCTGGGGAGCAGAGGAGGCTGCAGCCCTGGGCATTGCCTTGGCATTCTTTATTGCCACTCAGAGCCCTGTTTCTGTGCAGGGTCAGGGCTCCTGCTGCAGCTGCTCTCACCAGTGCCTCGGGCAGTAATTCCATGAGATGGGATGGGTGGAGCTTTCCTGTTGCATGGAGGTTGGCAAGACAATTTCTGGTAAAGGCTACAAGAGAGAGGGAGAGACCCAGAGGCAAGGGGAAGGTGTCAAACTGATTATTAATGGGCTTGAGGCCCAGGATGTACATGGGGAAGTTCAAACAGAGAGCTGGAAGTGACTGACACCACCAAAGCCTTCTCCCCTCCAGCACAGCAGTGATGGGGATATGACAATGTCCCACAGAATTGGGCCATGCCCCTGCTGGGGATCCACCTGCACAGGCTCCTGCCACTGAGAAACTGCCAAACCCAGAGAAACCCCAAACTCACTGAAACCTCAGAGAAACCCCAAATTCACTGTCAGACCCCAGAGAAACCCCAAACTCACTGAAACCCCAGAGAAACCCCAAACCCATTGAGAAAGAGCCAGACCCCAGGCAGCCTACAAGCTCCTTCACCCTGGTGGGGTATTGGCCTGTTTATCAGCTCTGAAATTTGCAGTAGAGAACAAAAGTGATGGAAAACTCCTATCCCCTCTCCTACCACCATTTCCAAATAGGTCCATTCCTCTCTGGGACTGGGGCCTGTTTGTTGCAAGCTGGGAAGGGAGTCCACGAACTGATGGCAGGGGCACAGATCTCATGCTTTAGCCATCCTCCTGATAATTAAAAAAAAAAATTCCAAACAATTGTGGTTACAACCCAGGGAGGAAACTATTCTAACAAAGCAAGCCCTGAGCAGGAAAGCACTCACACATCTTGCAGGTCACCCAGCACATGTAGAATAAAACATCAGCTCCTGCTCATCAGATTTGGGGTAAAAAAACACTGGGGCTAGAATAGTTAGGAATGGGTTATGAGATATAAATTAAAAGGTGGAGTCCAGAGAAGAAAAATGCTTCATTCCAGAGTTAATTTAACCATGTTTAGATTTGGGTGTCCCAAAGGACACTTAGCCTTCTGTTTCTCAGTGGCTGTCATTTTGAAAGGATGAAAGAGAGGGACAGCAAAGGAGGAACTTCACCTCAAAGGATCTTCCATGCTAAGGCTGAATATTTTAACAATATTTAACTTTTCAGCCTGTTTTTTGGGCGCCAGGGAGGGAATCACAATTAGCTGTGCTGCAGGCTAAGGGGGCTCAGTCACAGCAGAGCAGAGTGATAGATCAGGAGCAAAATCAGAGCTGGTCAGCCTTGAGTGCTGCAGCAGAGGAACACCATTAAACAGCTGCCAAGGACCATTCCCTTCCTCTGATGCTCTCCCATTTTGCTGCATTAGTTATGGTTTCTGACAATGACCTCTCTTGACTCAAGGGAATTTTTTTTAAGAAAAATGTCTCTATTTAAATTTCATGCATTGTGCATCTACTCAGAATCTGTCAGTTCTATGTTTGACTGACTTGCTTTAAACAAAAATAGTTCTGGGAAATTAACCCCTTCTTTGAGAAGCCTCCATCTTGTGAGCAAATGATGCCTCATGCTAGGAAAGGAATGAAGCTTTTCATGGGATGCTAGGAGAAAGCAGTCCTCACTTTCCAGGGCTCAAACTGCTGGTTCCAAATATAGAAATGGCTGTAAATAAAAAGGTCAATCAGTTCTTGGGGAAACTGAGGATGTCTTAACCCACACCATGTTTAATTTGCCAACAGAAACAATCTTCCCACACAGGGGTCAAGACTAGTGGAGGATCTGGAGGGAAAAGCATTTTTCAAACCAGAGGCTGGAACAGCTCAGAAATGCTTTAAAAATGAAGTAGTAATTGGTATCAGTAGATCTGCTGTAGATGCTCCTGAATTTGCTTTCCTGTCCCTGGAGATGTCTGTGAGTGTTTTGTGGGTGTGGAGCCCAGTTAATGTGCTCATTAACTTCCACAAACTGCAGCTTTGGACTTCCCAAAATCCTGCACAGCTTTCTGCTATCCCACACATAGGAGAACACAGATTTCCTTATGTTTTGCTTTGAAATAGCTTGGCAATACGTGATCACATATTAAAGCCTGACAGTGTTGGATCACTTGAGGATAGAATAAAGAAGCCAAAAATCAGTGAATTTCACAGTTGATTTCTCTATTGGTTCAACAAGCAGTTTGGTTTTATTTGCTTCTACATTTGACAGATTGTGAAATTACTGTCTCACTGTTTATTGGGCAAATAAAGAGCTCAGTACTATTTGAGTGTGTTGAAATGTCTGTGCTACAAAAGATTTTCAAGAGTTTACCACGGAAATATCTCTCAAGTAGTTTATAAATCTCATAATTGCATTTTTCCTTTCCTTTGGTTTTACTTATGAACAGGAGAGAGAAACTTGTTTCTTGTGTTTCTGCTTTCTGTAAATGCAAGAAACACTGTGTCATTGTAACTGGAAAAGAAGGGGAAAAAAACAACTATAATATTAATTTACTGGCATTTAAAAATATTTTCATTTTTAAAAAGAAGCAAAATTATTTTAGTCTTATACAATTGTTTTTTTCCCAGACCACCCAATCCTTTCTGCTACAGCTGAGTTAATTTCCACCATGGATGCCACCAGAATGTTGGAATAAGGAAACCATTTAGCACATTCACCATCTTGAGAAGGCACCTGGAGTCAAACTGCAGACACACACTGCCTGTGCCACCAGGCCCTCCATCCTCCTCTCCTGCCCTGGGTGTGGCTTCTTGTGTGCACAATCCACCCTGATGTGCTGTAGGTGACTCTGGACCTCCCTCATCACTCTGGATTTGTCTGAAGCTCCTGGCTGACCCGTGGTGCCAGCCCCCAGCCCACCCTGCACACCCCAGGGCTGTGCCAGGCTGGCAGGGCACTGCCCTGCTGCTCTGCTGATGCTCATCTTTGCACATCAGCCCACTGACACCCAGTTAGATTGTGTAGTTATACTCAAATAGATCAATATTGTCTCAAGAAGTTCTCTAATATTGTTTAAATTTTGCTCTGTGCATAAAATCTGAAAGATTTTATCCGAAAGTATCTGAAAGAAGTGGTAAATCAAATATTTCAGCCCAGAAAGGAGATATTTTGTTTTCAGCAGCACACATGTCAGTGCATGCCAGGGTAGTGATGCCTTGTTGGGATTACCTAAAGACAGAGGTGAGATAAAATCGAGGGAATAAAAAGCAGATATATTTAATGAAGACCCTTCAGATACATTTCAGGCAGACAATGCCCCAGCCAGGGGCTACACCCAAAAATGGATGGCAGGTCACAGGTTTTCACACTTTTATAAATTTGGTCCATTCTTATTTTGGGGGTTAATCTTCCAGTTGCAGCTTCAGGTAATGAAGTCATTCACCCCAAGTTTGCTCCCCCCAGCTCACTTTTGTTTCCATTTCTCAGGGCTGAGACAGTGAGGTGTCCTTGATTCCCAGGCCTGGAGAGGAATTGTTGTGTCTGACCAAAGTGGGAAAGCAGCAGCTCACACTGGATATGGAGTTTAGAGTTATACACTAAAGAATTGCAGGATTACAAATACATGGAAAATACAGAAGTTAAAATCCCAAGGCATAAGCAGCCAGCCTCAGCCTGCACTGCTTCTTGCTGTCCTCTGTCCTTGGAGCTGCTGTGGCCACAGAGCCAGGTGTGCTGGCTGCTGTCCCTGCCTCACCTGCACTGCCACACTCTGCTCTTGACCCAAGGCAGTGCCTGCTACTCCAGGGGGCCTTTCCAGAACTTCAGCTCCTCCAACCTTTGCCAAACAAGGAGCTGTAGAGCTATTAAGGAGAATTTTGACCAAAAGTGGCAAGGAATGCATCATTCTGACTGTGTGTTTGCTTATTGTTTGTGCTTGTGTAGAACATCTGAGGTAACCAAGCTTTGCTTTCACCCCTCACATTCCTGAACAGAAAGAAATATCCACACCAAGGTAAGTGACATTCAGGGTCAGGCTCCTTCTGGATGGCTTTTCAAAGCTGGTGGGTTAATCTTGTAATCCAAACAAAAATCAAAGTAAAAATCCCCTTTCTGCAATTGCTTATCTGAAATACTCAGCCAAAACACTCTTCTATCAACTTCAGCAAGGGATTAAATGGTCTTCAAAAGTGTTTCAGCTTTTTAGATCAAGGTGGGTTTGGTTCTGCAAATGAGATAAACTTGCAGCTACAGGGAAGTCAAAGCCTTTGTTAAAGCAGGAAATAGTCCTTTTAGCTTCACATGCAAAGGCACCTTTTGATGTGGCTGCTGAATTGTGTTCATCAGAAGTAAAGGCTAATCTTCCCCTTGACATTTACCAAGTTGGTTGATTACTTCTCTTCTGAACCATGTGCAGCATTGCAGGACTTTATAAATTATTTCCTGGAAATGCTTAATATTAAGAGGGTTTTTTTTTCCTAATTCCTAATTTAAGCTCTGCACATTCATCATTGAGATCTTACAAGGTAAAGGAAAAAAAACAAACAACAAAAAAACCAAACAAAATCAAACCTGGCAGAGCTCACTGGGAGGAAAAAATAGATATTGATGAGACAAAACTTTTTACCTGCAGTGGAAGTACTCTGTCCCAATGAGAGGAGGAAAGGAAATAGTTATTAGGGTATATACAGTTAAAGTCTTGTGCATATATATGTTTTATACTGAAATAACAGCAAGAGGTAACAGACCCATGAGAGGTCAGTCCCACTACACAGATTGAACAGGAGGTAGTTTTTGTCCCACAGAGTTGACAACTCTGAAAAAAAAGAATAATTTCTGTCCCTGTTTTTAAGGAAATTGATGAAAAGCAAACATAAGGATTCTAATTTCTTTATTATACAGACCTATATAGGCTTTGGAAAGGGGTCAAAATTTCAAATGAAGTCTTTCCTTTTAAAAATCTGGGCATTTTAAAAATGGGCTTTGTACTGCAGGTGTTAGATTAAAAGATTTTCTTTAAATCCAGGCCCAGATCTGATGTCAGCCAGGCTCTCTGTAGGGCAGCAAATTCCCATCCCAGAGTTTGCACCTCTCAGATCTGAACAGTGGTGCTGCTGGGACCCAGAAATGGGCAACTACAGAGCATCTTCTGGGTCACTGTGTCCAGCCCTCTCCTGCTGCCTCCATCCCCTCCAACTCCATCTAGAAACTCACCCAGTCTTATCTTATGACTGAATGGATCCCTAGTGGCAAAGCTGTCACTACCTTCTCTCCCCTCTGTGATATCACAGGAGGTGGTTCAAAGACAAATCTGTGGTTTATTCACTCTTATTTGTTCTCTCTCAGGGTTGTCCTTTGGATTTTTCTCCTTCCTTTGTGTTTGCCCCTCTCTTTCCCAGTGCCTCTCTGGATTTCCTGGCAGCAAGCTGAGTTGTGGCTTTGCAAGGCTGCAGGAGGGGATAAAAGGGATACACATAAAAGGGAAACTTGATTTACAGAGGTATCTAATGGCTTTAGGTTCCACATTGCAGAAGCTCCAGAATTACATCGTGCTGTCCAAATCCATAGGAGTGGACACACCTGCACATCCCTTCCAGCCTGGACAGTGGGTCTGTGTGAAGTGGTGGGACAGTGATCCTCCACAAGCCAAGTGGAGAGGACCATTCCACGTGCTGCTGACCACCCTCACTGTGGTCAAAGTTACTGGCAAAGGACCCTGGATTCACTGCTCCAGAGTTAAGAAAACTTCTGCTTCTGAAACAACTGTAAAAACAGAGACTGATGGAGACAAAAAACATGCTTTAAATTATTCTTCTTCTCTGCCTAGTTTACTGTGCCTCTGAAAGAACTATTCATGATAATCATTATTTTCTTTGCATAATACCCAACTGTACCAGACACTACTGTTAGACATTTATTACTGTTCATTATTGTTTGTTGTTATTATTGTTATTGTTAGCTAATTAGTAATTTGCTCACACAGTCTCCCATCAGCTCAGCTCTCCCCAACCCCTGGGATGCCAAGAGCCCTTCTCCACACCTCTTGCAGCTGGAATAGGTCATTGCCCAGGTGAGGTGATCAGGCCCAGAAATGTTCTGTTTTCCAGGTGGCTTCTCATCCAGGAACTCCCGCCAGCAGGAGATCCAAGGTCAGCTCCCTTCTGAATCTGAGCAGCTATTTCACATGAAACAGACACCAAACCATAAGGTGTTCTGACCTGCTTGTATTTGCAGTCACTCGTAGACTCTGTTGCAGTCAGCAGAAGAGCTCCAGTGTTGACATGCATGGCCCTATCCCGTAGCACTGCCCTGAATCTCGAGGCCAGGAAAATCATCCTTTCCTTCTCTGTGTCAGAGCCACCATAACTGAGGGGAGCCTCAGCTCTGTCCCCTGCAGGACACAAATCTGGAGCTGTCTGGGGAACTTCAGGTACATGTGTCCTCCTTTTCCCTGAAGCAGAAGCAGGAACTGAACTCAGTTCTCCCTATTCCAAGGGAAAGGCAGGTGCTGCATCAAAGGAAGCAGCTTTTTCTCCATTTGATGACACAGAATAACTGCAGTTGAATTGCTGCACTGAACAGCCTCAGGTCAGCCTGGGCTGGGTTTTGTTTAAGGTCATTGGGACTGATGCACTGGGGACTAAAAAGGTGGGAAAAGATGAGTGTCCAGCTCTGCTTCCCTGGCTCTGTGTCCTCTCACAGCCACAGGGAATGGGTGATTTTGCTAATTTGCTCAATCCCATGAAGTACAGATAAGGGGATATGCTCAAAGCTGCAGCACAGCCTCAGCATCCCTGCTGTGGGACAGGGACAGAGCTGTTGCTGCAGTGGCTGTGATGCCTTGGGATTTAGCTTTTATATTTTTCACATCCTGTACTGCTTTAGTGTATGACTCTAAGCTGCATAGCCTGTCAGCTGCTGTTCTCCCATTTTATTCAGACAAAACAATTCCTCTCTAGGCCTGAAACTCAAGGACACCACTGTCTCAGACCCTGAAAAATGTAAACAAAAAGTGAGTTGGGTGGGCAAACTTGGTGTAGATTACTTCATTACCTGAAGCTGTAACTGGAGGATTAACCTCTGGTATGTAAATGGACCAAACTTACATCTGTCTGAAAAACTCAGGCCATTGTCCATCTTGGGTGTAGCCTCTGAGGCTTCTGACTGCCCCAGGTGTATCTATTGAAGGCTTTCATAAATACCCACTTTATTCTCTTAACCTTGTCTAGCCTCTGTTCCAGGGAGCCACTCCAAGGCATCAGCTGGAGTCAGCTCCAGTGGTTCAAGGTTTCTGATTCCACAGAAATTCAGTGGAATCTTCCTGCAGTGGGCACAGCTTGCTGTTTCCACACAAACCAGTTCCATTATGAGATAGAGATATTTTTCACTTTGGTTGGTGAGCAGGGCAGGAGATTTTGAAACAGTATTCCTCTTTTTTTAGGTTTTGTAATACATTTCCCACAAAGTTAGCTGCAGAGAAGTAATAGCACAAGGTCAGTTAAACTTATTATATGAATATTACACTTGGTAATGATCTGAACTTTAAAAAATATCTGCTTCTCATTTCAGAAATGAGACAGCTCAATTCCTTCCTACATTTCATTTGTTTTAAGGCAGAGAATGGAAGTGGTATCAATTTTTCTGCCAGCGTATTAAACCATGTTTTTATTAACAAGTAATTGCATTGAGTCTTGGAAAGCAGCAGCAGCAGCAGAAAAACATACTTCTGGAAAGCTGAAAAATGTATTTTGGAGTCTTTTGAATAAAATTGTAAAACTGCTCTAGCAGGATATTTCCCTCCCTCGAGCATAAGATGGGCGAATTTTATATAGGTTATACAGCTGAGAGCTATTTTAAATCTCATTTTGAACTCAAGTAATCTAGGAAGTGAATGCTCATCTGGGTGAAAAGACACCCTGTCCTTTTTTTTTTCTAGACAAAACAAGCACAAAATACCTGAATGCTATAGAGTTTCAAGTGAAAGTCAGAGGGAAGACCACATGTGAGTAATTGTGTGGAATCATTTTATTTCCAGTTTTGGACTAGTATGGATCAGCAGGGAAGAGGAGAGGTTGATCTTTCCTGTGGTAATTTTCCCAGGACCATCTCCTATGAGGATGTAGTTATAGCCATATAAAGGTGCCAGTGGATTAGGAAAAGAGTCATTGGTCCATGAGGCTGAAATGTGATTAAATGAAGTGACATCAACCTTGTCATAGAGAACAGTGAGAAGAGACTCTATTACACTGTGTGGTGAAACAAGGGAGAAAACCATGAGCTGATGAGACCTCTGGTTTTGAAAAGAGGAGCACAGCAAAGGTCATGGTTGGAAGCTAAAGGGTTTTTTGAGTGAGTGACTGCGCCAATCTGCTGAGGGATGCTGTGTACTCTGCATCTCTGAAGGAGGCTGTACCTCTGAACTGTGGTGCCTTTGTGAAAGAAACCAGGTCCTGAGCTCAGAACAAGTGTAATGGCCTGAAAATAAACAGGATCCTGACTGCAAATGAGACAGTCTCTCATGGGCTTTAATGCTCAGAGGGTTCCCTCCAAAGTTTGATCCAGCACAGAGCTGCTATTGCTGCACAGAGCTGCTATTGCTGCAGCCATGAGTTCAGTGAGCTGTGGGGGCAGCTGTGTTACCAAAGTGCAGTGACAGGATTATGGCTGCAAGCAGCTGGAGGTCAGATTTTTGGAGAAGGTGTTAAAATAAGAAGGTGGGAGCAGGTGAGCCACTGTGGTCCCTTCCCACCTGACCCACTGGGTGATTCTGTAATATCTCAGATTTTCAGGAGGCCCCTTTGGATCACATGGCAGAACACCAAGTAATATCAAGCTGTGTCAAGGGAAAATTAGGTTGGATATTAGGAAAAAGTTTCTAACAGAAGGAGTGATAAAATACTGGAATGGTCTGCCTGGGGAGGTGGTGGAATCACCATCCCTGGCTGTGTTTAAAAAAAGATTGGATGTGGCACTTGGTGCCATGGTTTAGCTGAGGTGTTAGGGCTTGGTTTGGAGTCGATGATCTTGAAGGTCTCTTCCAACCTGGTGATTCTGTGAATTCTGTGAATATCTGAAACACTATTCCTTTATTTTAAGGTTTTGTAAGTCATACATTTAAGTAATACAAGTAAGATTTTCCTGGGAGAGGGAGCCAAAAAAAAAAAAAAAGAGGTTGAGTTACAGTAATGGTGTTTGTGAGCAGTGCTGAAAGTTCTCTTCAGTGCGAACTGGCAGGCAGGGATAGGGAGGGGGCACAGCCAGTGCTGTGCCAGGGTGCTCAGGGAGCCCTTCCAGCTCAATTTACCAAACCCAGAAGCTTGGGAAAGCCCAGGTCATTTTGGGCATCATTTCAAGCCAGCAGCCAGTGTAGGGTGGCTGTGGAGGGGAGCAGAGCTCTCAAACCTGTCCTGTTACTGCTGCTGAGACTGCAGCACAGGGCAGGTGTTTCCCACTGCTTGGGAATGTCTCAAAGCCTCCTTTTGGTTGGGGTTGGACACCCAAACTCCTATCCTTTTGTTTTTCTTTCAGCAGTCAAACTCTATGTAGAGATGTCTCTGAAAAGATCCAGGGATGGAC
This sequence comes from Rhabdornis inornatus, assembly GCA_013397075.1. NCBI lineage: Eukaryota > Metazoa > Chordata > Aves > Passeriformes > Rhabdornithidae > Rhabdornis > Rhabdornis inornatus. The sequence goes on from VWZS01000159.1 coordinate 71,723, forward strand.
AGAGTGCCTGCCCCTCTGAATCCTAGTGGCAAACTGCTCCCTGACCTTGACAGAACCAGGGTTTCACTCTTGCTTTTTATAACAAAAGAACAATGTTCTGGCCTAACCAAAACCTTCAATAAGTTTTTAAGGCCAAGCTATCCCATGGAAACAGTTCCCTCCTCTATCTCCTCCTTTTCTGTCCAAAGGTACAATTTTATTTTAAAAGCCTCTGCAGGCTGCAGCAGCAATTTTGTAATTTAAGGTTAGGGGGAAGCTGAAGTTTTCTAATGGAATAAAGAACCAGTTTGATTATAACGTGGCAAACCTCCCAATAGCTCTGAAAATACATCTTTTGTGCAGTTGTTGGCACAGCTGGCACCTTGTGAGTTTCTTTAGGTTTCTTCAAATCATTCTGATAGCATTAAAAGTGTTGGTAACATCAAAAACCAGGGCTCAGAGTCTTGAAGTTTTTCACCTTTTCTTGCAATGAAGCACATTCATATTAAGGTTAATATCAGAAAGTGATGAAAATATACCTTAACTCTGGATTTTGTGGTGGTGGAATTTAATTAACTTTCATCCACTGTCTGGCTGGATGTGTGAGGGTCAGTGTGGGAATACTTCAGCCTGAACACTCAGCTGCAGTGCCTGGCTTTGGCAAGAATCAATTCTGACCAGGCTGTCATTTAAGGAATAGACTGGACCCCATGTCCTTCCCAGCTATGGTGCAACACATGTCCTTCAGCCACCAGAGGCCAGCAGGAAATATGTCAAGTGTGTCCAAAGTAAGGAAGGTGAAAGCAGACAGATAGAAATTTCATATATTCTAAAATCATGTCTGCTTTTAGAATACAGGCTGTGAACACTGTTTGTTATTTTTAGCCAAACTGATGGAAGTGTGTTCTTGATAAGGAACAGCCTGTAATGGGAGGGAGGGAGGGAGGGAGACAGTTCCATGGCAGGTTGTTATTAAGGCCAGTTTGGTTGGCAGCTGTAGAAATAAATAGTAGTGCTGCTCTTGGTTAACAAGCAGTTAAACTCACAGATCATTAAACAAAGGGAAAGTTCACTCAACATCAAAGTGTGGTTTGGTGTTTAATTTGTACTTTAATAAAAGGGGGAAAAAAAGCTGAGATTAAATATTTCTGCAGGTCTTGTGCAGGGATGGATGTGAGTCCATAATCCTCATATTTACCCATTCAAAATGGGAACAGAAATTCTGTAATATTCTCTTTACTGCAGTCTGAAAGAGAAGAAAGCTCATTATTTGCATACAGCATCAAACTTCCTCTTGATGTTATATGGGCATTTCCCTGCTGTCTCACTCCTACTAAAATCTCTCTGTCTGAGCCTCTAGTTCAACCCACAGACTAACAAGGGGAGAAAGTGGTAAAGGTGATGTGTAACTTATAGAAAGACTGCTAAAAAAAAAATTGCCATAAAAGATGCTCTGGTACTTCAGAGAAAATGAAATATTTATTTTTTTATAGCTTTTTGTAATGCAAATGTTCTGTGCCAAAGCCTGTGGAACCTTGTGTATTAATCACTCTGACTGTCCAGATTTTTATTGCAAGGCTTGGTCCCTTAGCTATTTGGAAAGAAGCATAAATATGTGATTTAAAGCAAGGGGGGGATGGAGCACCTGTATACAACAAAGGATACAGTTATATATCCTACAATTTAAAAAGGAAAATTAAAGACATTTGGTTTCCTCTCACCAATCACACCTGTTCTGAAAGATGCCATCTGATTACTTTGTGCTTTGAAATGACTAGAACAGCCTGTGCTGGCTTTAGTTGTTATTATTATTATTATTATTGTCTTTTTTTCCTTCTTCTCTCTCATGCCTCTTGCCCATAATAGAGCTGTGGGAAATCATTCAAATATAAATCCTAGCACTAGCAATAATCAAAGAACTGTTCTTAATTTTGCCTATCTTCTCTCCACTTCTTGAACCAAAAATCACACTGCTTAGTGGTTTTTAACTGTCACATGTCACTTAGGTTTTCTTTGCAAGACAATCTAAAGTATTTGTAACTTCCTGTGACAAACAGAACCCAAATAGGAGAATGGACTCTCTGCTCTTGTCATCAGCACCACGTCCAGGGGGTTCTGCTGGAATAATTCTGCCCCACAATTTCCAACAGGATGGATTTGAGGCAGCTGCTATGATTTGCAAGGAGGTTGAAAAACTATTTGTGTAAATTTTTGGGGCTAAATTTTAGGGCTGGGTTTGGGGCCACTCCTTCACAACCCCATTCCCATTTCTAGTTCAGGAGTATGTTTAATACCTTTCAGCACCTGCACAGCAGCCAGCCCAGGGGAATGAAGAGAATAATTATTGTGCTTTGATCCTCAGCTCCTTTTCAGAGCTAATAAATAAGTTAGCTGCTGGTTTATGTACTGGTTTGGAAGCCAACACCATTGAAAGGTGTATTTCATTGGAGTGGGTAATTAGCAAACATTACCCAGCATTATAATTTGCTGCTTGTTTTCTCTCTGAAGCAAATGGATATAAATTGTTTAAAAGGGCAGACCTGTTCAGGAGAAAAGCATCCAGGCACCCAAACAGCAGTTTCTAGCAGTTAAGGAGATATTAGTGACATGACCAAGGTAAATGGAATTTTTAAACCATGCAGCTGCCAGTGATCACCGTGGTCTCCTGGAAAGGCAGCAGGCTCTGGGCCAGGCTGGGAATTGCCCAGTGCTGCACTCAGATTGTTTATTCTAGAGGTGCCATTGTCACTGCTGGTATTTTAAGCGAGCCTGTGTCAGCAAGCTGCAGTGGGGAGGGCAGAGATGGGAGCTGTTCAATGAAACAGCATTTGAACTGGAAAGCACACATTTGCCAAAACTGAGCTGGTTCTTGTTGGATCTCAGGAATCTGGAGTTTTTGAGCTTTCTGTGCTTCCAGGCACAGACACCCTGGAAAACACTGCTCTGGACCTGAAACCTTGGAGAAGGCTTGTGAATATAAATAATGAGTTAGAAATCACAAAGGTGTAGTGGGTTAGATGTGTGTATTTTCACTGGGTGATAGGCTTTAAATTTGAGGTTTTTATAGTATAGTGGTGGATATGGGACAAGATGGAGAATTTTGGGTGGTATCTTTTCTTCTTGTTCATCTTCTTCTTCCATCTTCTCCACAGAGCTCAGGCAGTGACCTTTGGTTGGTCAGTCAAATGTCACTCTAAGGGCTGTGGGAATCTATTATTGGGTCGAAAGGATAAATAATGTAGGTGTTAAACTTGTATTGGTCTGCTTAGCTTCAAAAGGCCTTGAAGCAGGCTCAGCTGTGGCCATTTTGCCTATTTCTAGCAAGGAGCTAGAGGTGCTTTCTGTAATTTCTGATAAGATATAATAAACATCCAAGCCCAAACACGAGAATCACCTCAATCGTGTTTCTATTAACCCTGGCTCTGAGGGAAAACAGACGAGGCTGATGACAAACCACTAATGAGTGGTGCAAAGCCCAGCACACACTCCCACACTTCTCTAGGTGTGCATCCCCACCAGGGAATCTCTCGGGGGCTGTGCAGCTTGGGACAGACCCTTGGGGGTCCCCCCAGCCTGCCTGGCCCCCAGCCCAGGCTCTGGTGCTCTGGAGGCTCTGTGGCCCCAGGGCAGGGCTGTGCTGGCCCCTCTGAGCTGGGCTCCCCACCCTGCCTGGGCATGGCCAAGCCTTTGAAATCCCAAGCCCACCCTTGGCTTCGCTGACTTCCATCAAGCCTTGGAGCTGCTCTTTTACTGGACTTGTCTCAGATTTTGACATCCTGAAAGCAGGTCTCAGATAAGACTTGGGATGTGCTTTCGTTTTCAGAATTGAAAAAAGAAAGGATTGGTTTGTAAGTGAAATTTATTGGGTTTTCTCTGCTGTGGAAGAGATCAAAGCTTCTGGTTTATTCTGAAAGAAAATAATTTTTCTGCTTTTAAAGCAGTTTTGACTTCACACTGGAGAGGCACTCCTGCTTTCAGCCAGGTGCCTGACACTCTCTGGAGCTGGAGGGAGGTCACTGCCCCTGCTCTGATGCTGCTCCACATTTCTGCTCCCCAGTGCAGAGGGACAGAGCTATCCCTGTGAGAGACTGTCAGGAATGTTTATACACTTTTAGCTGGACTGAGAAAAAGACAATAAACCAGCCTGCAGTCTCATTTATAATTACCCAGTGGGAAGGAAATTAAAGTGACAGCATTGAAGTTCTCACTCTCTCCTGGTGACATTTAGACATGGGGTTACACTTGGTAAAGGCAGAGTAACCAGCCAAGTCCACAAGCTCCACAGCCCCATTTCATGCTGCAGAGCACTGCCAGTGAGCCAGCCAGCTCCTTCTCTCCCTCATCCAGGTATGCCATGCACTCTATTAGTCCCCTGTCATTTTGGTGCAGACAATGACATAATTGAATTTAAACAAACTAGACTACAGTCTCCTATGGTCTAGTGAATATTTATGTCACTCAAGCATCAGGAGATCTCTGGAGGGGTTTGGAGTTTTGTTCCTTTTTTTTTCTTTCTTTCCTTAAATACTTCAAAAAGAAATCAAATGTCAATGTCATTTTCTGGACTAAATGGTTCTAATAGAGCTGCACAGAGATTTGGTGGTCATATGCTTTTTGTGTGACACAAAGAAACAGGATTAGTTTTACCTGGAAGGCAGAATCATGAGGCTCCCCACAGACACCTCAGGAAATGGTGGTTCCTCCTTACTCAGGTGGATAAAAGATTATGACACAAATGGTTACTTTTAAAGAAAAATATCTCCTCCTCAGAGGATGAGTCTTTAGCTCTAATGTAACACTAAAAATTAACCATCTGTTTCTTAGATTGGGGGAGCTGTATATATATGATGTTTTATGCTGCTCAGGAAGTGGGGAAGGGGGAGCAGGGGAGCGATGCTGTGGCTTTCACCTGGAAGTGAAGTGTGGAAAATTGCCTAAGCTGCTGGGGAATAGGGCCAGGTTCCTGGCTGCATAGATTTGTTTGTTACAGTTTACAGTAGGAGGAATATGAGTGCATATAGTCTTCCTTGAGTTGGACTTTGATTTGAGCAATCATTTTATGGAAAATAATGGAAATGGTGGGGAGTTCCTTCTGATGGAGCTCCTCCTCCAGGGGCTGGTCTCATTGTCTCTGCAGTACCCAGAGGTGTTTTTGTCACCCACAGCAGCACAAGGGTTAAAATGAGTCTGCTTAAGGGTTCAGGTTGACCTTGAGCACGGAAAATCAATCCCAGCCTGACTTCAGCCCACAGACATGGACAACTTGTGACCTTCACCTCCTGGGAGTGGTGGGACTTTCTGGAGGGTCCTTCAGCAGGCACTGAACCATAGCAGGCTCCAAGGAGATGTTGTGGCTGATTTCATGTCCAGCTCATTAGAAGAAAAAGCATTTAAGAACTTCCCTTTCCTTTCATTCTTTTTTATCTGGCTGCAGCACCCCTGGTTAGCAGGCAGGGACCAGGCACTGAGAACACCTCCCTGTGTGGTTCTGACAGCTCAGACCTTCTCCCTCTGCATTAAACTTCCATGGAATTTAGAATAAATGCTGCCTGCATCCTTCTGTTGAAATAAAAAGCAAACTTGCATAGTAAAGTAATTAGGATGTGGGTCACAGGTTGTTGTATAGCAAGTCAGACATTATTTAACTTTGCAGAAAATCTTGTGCTAGGCCTTTTATCAAGAAAGTCCATTTGTTTTTAAAAACCCTTAATCAATAAATCCTAATTAAAATAATATGTCAGATAACTAGTAGTCCTTAAGATTTTGCTTTCATACCCAGGAGGATTCTAGCTTACTGATGACATAAGTGTATTTATTTACTGACTAGATCAATAGCCTGCTCAATAATTGTTTTTTGCCAAGGTTACAGGCATTTGGCTGGAAATAATTAACACTGTTGGTGATGATGGATTTTTTTCAAACTTGCTGTAATACCTAAAGGAACTCCTGCCTGGATGCCTCCAGTCTCAGACAGAGCTACGTTTAGTTTTGTGTGCACTACAGTCCTCTTGGCCCTCTCTAATAATTAGAATTGTTTAATTTTCTATGACCTGTCTTCCAAAACTTGGCAGCCATGTGGCCACAGTGTGTGTCCTAAAGCTGCTATGGAGAAGCATATCACATTTACAGCATTTCCAGTTTTAAATTTGGTGATATTTGTCTGCAGTGGTCAGTGTGGAACACTGAGGTTTGGCAGGGGGTTTGGATGCAAAGAACATTGAAGATCCTGGGTGATCTCTGGACAGGGCTCTGTGACACTGCAGGATGTTGGTGTGGGCAAAGATCTCCTTTCATTTGTAGCATTTCTGAATGGCCCTGTGTGGGTTATTTCTTGCACTGCTCCCTGGAGCCAACATACAGAAGATGGTGAAAGTGATTAAAAAGTCCTGCTTTGAATCACTATGTTCTTTCATCAGCAATCTCAGTGAGGGTGGCTTGTAAATCCCTGCAGTTTTGTCAGGATCAAACCAGCAGCAGCAGAGCTCTTAGCCAAGGAGTGACAGAATGGCTGTGAGAAGCAAAAAATCTGGGGAAAATAGAAAATCCAAAGAGTAGCTGGTCTTTATTTTGTGACAAAGAGGCTCTGAGAAAGATTAGATGCTTCTCTGAATTGTAGTTGCAGAACAAACTAGCAAAATTGCCTAAGAACTCATTTGGTTTGGCATTAAATATTTGAGTATTTAATTTAGTTTTGGGGGGCTAACTAACGTGCACTAGATTTCTATTAATGGGTAAGTTTGTTAATTCCAGAGTACTCTGTCACTCAGTGAGGTTGAGATCTCCTTCCCTTGTCCTTGGCAGAGGCTGTGTCAGCAGATCCCCTCTGTCTCCAAGAGTTTCTGTGCAGTCAGGCTGCTCTGGGCAGGGGTTGTTGTGCTGGCACACACCCTTGCACAGCTCAGTAATAAATACATCTGACTTCTGCATCCCAGCCTTTTCCCAGGGCATCTGTGTGCACGGAAGCCAGCCATACATATTTATTACTGAGATGGAACAATAATTAGGAAATGTTTCATTTGAATTATGCTCCTTACGCTGTTGCTTGGTGTTGTGCACAAATTTATCAGGGAGTGAACACGGCTTGATTGCAATGGCACAGCTAGAGAGGAAATATCTCTGGTAGGAGGAGAGCTCCAAACTGATCACAGTGACAGCTTTTATCATGCTCTTTCTTCATCCCTTTTCCCATAGGTTAAGCTCAAGTCATTGATGCAATATCCCAGAAATAACATTTCAGTCTATTCCCAGACGACATCCTCAGCTGTGTATTTGGAGCCACTTGCACATAAATTACAGGGAAAGCTTATAGGAGCATAAAGTATTTTCAGTAAAACCTAAACCCTTTGACTTTTAAGCTTGCTCATGACAAACATCCCAACTACCCAAAAACTAGAGCACATCCTCAGAGAACAGAATCTTTCAGTCTCCATAGTCATTTAAAAAGAGAAAGGCATTGCAGATTGGATGGTTAGAAATTAGCAGCCCCTTGAATGCCAGTGTATCATGGCATCCAAGCAAGTAGTTGACTTTCTCAGATTTAATCCTGCTTTTTTTGCACATCCCTAATTAAAACTGAAGAGTAAAACATGGATTTTGTGCTTAAAGCATATAAAAATATATATGCACACATACATTTATTCATGCACTTATATAAAATAATTAATGTGAAAATGTGTTCTTCATGGAACTCTAATACCTCCAACAGGAAAAGCCATCAGATTCTTGAATTATCTTTCTCTGACAGTATCATAAACCTAAAGAACTACTTAGACTAAGTGCTTGCTTTTACATGGCTAAATATAGGTAGGATGATTCACTCTTAAGAGCCGGATTTGCATAACAGGACAATGGCAGTTAAGCACCTAAATGCCTCGAGGAGTTTTTCCAGCTTCCTTACATCCCAAAGCTGTCATTGATCTCTGTGCAACATAAATTCTAGGAAGCCAAACCCCATTTGTGGATACAAAACATCTATGTGGACAAAGACATGGCCCTAAAGTTTAGTTTCTCATTTTGAGCCCGTTTGCACTGGTGATGTTGTGATGATTCCCACAGTGTAGTGTAGTTAATGATTGCCCTCCTCAACAAGAGAGCCCCAGAAAGGTCTGTGAAGGAATGTGAAGGGATGGAATCACAGTCAATGCAACCTTGGTGGAATTAGATTGCCACCAAAGCATACTAGGGGCTCTTTAGTTGGGGTCAGTCTTCAACACAGAGGCCTAAAGCAAAGCAAATCACTTCTCATGAAGAGAAGGAAAGTAGAAATTGAACTTTATGTGCTTTGAATATTGGCTGGGGTAGGAAAAGCGTTTTTCCCTGATTTTGTTCAGTTAAAAAATATTTTCTTTGAAGTGTTCCTTGGCATGTCTCAAGTTACAAGATTATTTCATAAAAACTAATGCAGTCAAACTATGCATCCAGAGCCTGTTGCTCCTTGCTTTCAAAGGCTCTCAGGCATCCTCATGGGAGCATGCCTAGTAAAAATAACATTTTCTGCAGTTAACCAGAAAATAGAAACCCAAGGACAACCTGTCCAAAACCAGCATCAATTTCACAGGATAACTTATGTGTTTGGAAGGCATTGCTCTTTGTGTATTTGCAGGACTGACAAAGTCAAACTGATACATAACCATAAATCAGCTTACAAATGTTTTTTCATCTTTGCATTTTCTGTGTACTGTGAGTGGCTTGGTGGCAAAAAAATGAGCTTTGCTACACCTGCGAGACCCCAGGCTTTTCAGCTTTCCAGTGCACAAGCACTCTTGCTCTTGAAGCTTCAGGTTTAATTCTTAGGTTCAAACAGTCTCTCCAGTAAAATTTGTAGAAACTGGCTCCTTTCCTGCCTAAGGCTACCTTCAGATCACATGTTCACAAGTTTGTTGTTTTGGAGAAAATAAGCCACAGACTCAGCAGAACATAGGAAAGCTGTTCCCTTTTGTATTTTCAACAATGCTATGGGTGGATCCTTGTCTCTGCTTCCTCCTTGCTCAGATGCATCACGAGTTGATCCTTATCCTTTCAGCACACTAGGACGTGTCCTTTCTGCTCCCGTTTCTTTCTGTGCAGTCGTGGGGCTGGGTTCAGGTTTCCATCGTAGTAGCAGACCCTTTAGTGAAGAGAATGGGTCTGCTCTGTCAAAATTTGCTCTCACTTTCTCCTCCCAGGCTGGAATCACACTTTCTGCCAGGAGATTAGCTGCTCATTTGCCCACCTGAGATCTGCTCTGGGCACTCACCAGCTCTTTGAACAAAAATGTGTCCTTCTGACTAAAAGCTTATCAAGGCTGTCCAGCCCTCCCTCCTCTGTGAGCTTTGTGTGAAGGAGGGGAGTCTCTTCTGACACTGCCAGGGATCTCTGGCCAGATGGGTTTCCAAAGGTTCTGGTGGAGATGTGGAGAAGATTGTGCTCCCAAGGACTTACAGGGAAAAGCACAGCACCAAGTAGTGCAGACTGAGAACAATGCATGCACATGCATCAGTGTGCAGTCACTGTTCACACTTGCACTGCAGTCATTCTTATAGAGAACAATCTCTTTCACAGCAGCAGTTTTCCTTGGTAACATTTCTGAGCATTTTTGTGCCAAATTGTTCTTCAAGCCTTGACCCTGCACCGTCCCATTAGATGTTGAGCAGGTGTAATGAAGCATTTGGTACCTGCTGCTTTGGATATCCAGATGAAATATACTGTCCAAATTCATGTCATTCTGGTCCATGATCCATTCCTTAGACAGAAATTGGATTTTCCCCGAAATCTGGTTTTATTATCAGATTATATCCTCTCCCAAGAAATATGCAAATGAGAGGACTAAAACTGTATGGATTGGTACATGTCATAGAATTGGTGTTGTCCCAGTGAATTATCATTTATGAACACTGGAGAGATCTGAGTAAAATAAACCTTAAGTTATCTCAGAAATAATAAGGGATATGCAGCCTGTGTCCTTAATAACCTACTGTAGAGAGCTCAGCTACTGCTTCTTAGTACTGAATATTCATGAAGTCATTAAATGAATAATTGGGATACATTTACACTTTATTACTGTTATGGAATAGCCTGGGCACCTTAATAAGATGCTGATGATTCATTTTGGCATGACAGGAAGAGGGTGCAGAGGGAATTTGTCAGTGTGACTTGCTAATGCAAAAATAATTGTTCCATTTTCCAACTTTAATGTCATGATAGACACTGATGTTTAAGAGTGATTCTGCCTCGTAGTCCCTTTCAGTGGGTATTTTGAGAAATTTGTACAGAGCCAGGGCTCCTTCTGTGTCTGCAGTAAATCAAGAACTGGGGAAGAGTAGGCAGAAATACTCCCCCAAAAAACTCAGAATTGACAAAGAGCTCCTGTATGGTGCAGATCAATTCTGATGCACTTGATAAATGGAGGGATTAGATGAGTAATCTGGTTAGAATGTAATAGTCATGGAAGGAGCTTTCCATTACAGTGAGACCTTGACTCTCAAAATATAATGAAACTTTTATGGATCAATTTAATTATAAGTGAGCTATACAAATATTTACCATGGCTAGATATTGAAAAGTTACATTCCTCCACTATAAGTCAGCTCCATGAATATATCTGCTGTAAAGATATAAATAGATTTCTAATGGCAGTAGAAATGAAAATTTAAATGAAAACTAGGTTTAAAACCTGTGTTGACTCAATCCAGTGTGATTATTTTTGTGATTTTTAGTCATGGTGATGCTTTTTTGGGCTACCTAAAAACAGAGGCCAGACAAAATTAAGGGAATAAAAAGCAGTTATATTTATTGAAGGGCCTTCTGGTACATTTAGGGCAGATGAAGCCCCCCTAGGGACTACACCCAAAAATGGATGGCAGGTCACAGGTTTTCATACTTTTATAAGTTTGGTCCATTTTCATGTTGGGGGTTAATCTTCCAATTGCAGCTTCAGGTAACGAAGTCACTTACCCCAAGTTTGCTCCCCCCAACTCACTTTTATTTCCATTTCTCAGGGCTGAGACAGTGAGGTGTCCTTGATTCCCAGGCCTGGAGAGGAATTGTTGTGTCTGACCAAAATGGGAAAGCAGCAGCTCACACTGGATATGGAGTTTAGAGTTAGACACTAAAGAATTGCAGGATTACAAATACATGAAAAAAAAATAGCTAAAATCCTTAGGTGTCATCTTGCAGCTAGTCTGAAGCTGCAGCCCAAACTCAACCAGACTGGAAGTAAACAGCTGAGTGATGATAGGATGGATTTGAACACATCCAAAGGATCCCAATTCATGGAACCCTAAGTGCAGGTGTATCATTGACCAGGGAAATGGGTGTGTTAAGACCCCAACCAATCACATGTGTATATCCAGGAAATTCAAACCATCTGTTTAAGAAGGGTCCAGGAACAATAAAGAAGCTTTTGTCATATGAATCTCTAAGGGCTCGTGTCTCTGTCTCCAACTCCAACCCCAATTATTGTAATACTTAGGCATCAGTGGTCACCTCCTACCTGGTGTCTTTCCATTGGGTGCCATTGGTTTCCCCTTTCCATTGGGTGCCATTGGTTTCCCCTTTCCATTGAGTGCCTCTGGTTTCCCCTTTCCATGGGCTGCCATTGGTTTTCTCCTTTCCTATCCATTGAGTGTCACTGATTTCCCCTTTCCATTGGCTGCCATTGGTTTCCCCCATTCCATTTTGTGACATTGTTTTTCCCCTTTCCTTTCCATTGAGTGCCATTGGTTTCCCCCATTCCATTGGCTGCCATTGGTTTTCCCCTTTCCATTCAGTGCCATTGGTTTCCCCCTTTCCATTGGGTGCCATTGGTTTCCCCCTTTCCATTGGGTGCCATTGGTTTCTCCTTTCCATTGGGTGCCATTGGTTTCCCCCTTTCCATTGGGTGCCATTGGTTTCCCTTTCCATTCAGTGCCATTGGTTTCCCTTTCCATTCAGTGCCATTGGTTTCCCCTCTCCATTGAGTGTCACTGATTTCCCCTTTCCATTGGGTGCCATTGGTTTCCCCTTTCCTTTCCATTGGGTGCCATTGGTTTCCCCTTTGCCATGAGGCTGCTGGCTGGCAGCAGGGCTGAGCCTGGGCTGGCTTGGCCACCAGGAGCCCACCACAGGCTGTGCCTCATGGAATGGGGACACTGTGGCTGCTTTGGGGAGGGCAGGAAAGATGCCATGGGAGGAAGGTGGCCTTGGCAGTGTCTGTGTCTGTGAGCAGCTTCCCCAGGACCCAGGGGGTGGCAGTGAGGAGTGGGTGTGGCAGACAGAACACACACAGAAATGTGGATTCAAGCCTTGAGGCTGCCCATGCACAAGAATTTCCAGACCATGCACTCTACATCTGGCAGGCAGTTCACATTGTATGTCTTTGATAAATACCACTTATTAAAGAGTTAGAAATGTCTCCTTCCCCAAAGAAGCTGTTTCATACATTTTTCAATCTTCAGATGAAATGAAAAAGTTTAATGAAAAAGCCCCCATTCAAAAAGCCTTGAAAAAAGCCATAAAAAAACCTCCCCCAATGAGCTTCCAGTCAACATTTTCCTGAGTATATAAATTCTTAATTTGTTGTAGATAATGTCTACCAGATGATAGTTCCAGGAGCACAAGTGGAAATTAAAGAACAGCAGACTTGGAACAGAGGTTATTAAGCACTTTTTCACTATGAGAAACATTAAAGAGTTGACTCGAGGCAAGGCTGTCATGGCAAGAGAGGCCAGACAGAAAGGCTTTGGAGCTGCCTTGTGGAGCAGGACAGCCCTGCAGGGATGGAGGACAAAGCTGCTTTCCCTGGGGCAGTCAAACAGCCCCTGAGCAATGCTGAAAGCCTGAAAAATACAAGTTCTTTTCATCTTCTACATTGCTGATGGTGCTCACTTGTAATGCAGCAGTGTTGGTGTATCATCGAAATCCAAGATTTCTGTAGGAGTTTTCAATCTCTGTGCTTTTGGAGAGGGGACCTCTACAGCTTGTCCAGAATGTGGGTAAATGTCCTAAAATGTGATGTGCTTTGGTGAATGGCTGAAAAAGCAGAAAAGACTATTAGAGAATAATAATAATAATAATAATAATAATAATAATAATAATAATAATAATAATAGTAATAATAAATGCCTTCTTGTCATATAGCAAGACTCATCAACAGCACTTACAAGGCTTTGCACAAGGATTTATCACATCATCTCTTTCTTAGATGAGGAAAGAGAGGCTTACAAAAAAGCAATTTTCCAAGTGCAAATAATGAATCAGTGGATGAATGGGGGATAGAGTGAGTTTTGATTCCAGGATGCCTCTGGCCAGAACCAGATTGGAAAATAACAGCTTAGCAATTAGCACACCTGGGTGTTTTTCTTATTTGTTTAGGGAAAGGGCTAATTCTTTTCTGATACATTTTCATTAATCTTTTTCCCTTATGACATTGACAATTCTAAAGGGGACCAAGCAAATTATCCATTATGAAATATTTGACCTGAAACAAAATATCACATTTACTTTGTATGGGCACTTGGTGAGACAGCATATTGAAATGAAAACTGGAACTTCTAACTTGTCTTGAAAAGATGTTCCAGCTTTTAGAAAAATAATAGGATTTAGAGTCTGGCTTCCTGGAGAAGAACATCCTGAAAAATGGCTGATTATGTGTGTGCCACTGTACATGAGTCTGTCCTCAATCATTTCTGAACTGTGCATCTCTCAGTTGAGAAAATTTTTACTGATCTACCCACAATATATCAGTGGAGTGGGGAAATATATTCCTTCTTCTCACATTTGGTAAAACAGTGGCTGGTGCTGATCCTGTGCCTGTATGTTCTAACATCCTCCTTCCCCTGCAGCTGAAATTAATTTTAAGGCAATTACTCCTATTTCCAAATGAAAAGAAAATCCTCACATTCTGCAAAATGCAGCTATTGATCTGGCTCTAACCAGAGAAATCCTTTTGAAATTAATTTCCAATACAGCAGTAAAACTTACTCTTAATAAGTTTACAGTGCAAAACTTACTTGATAATGCAAGAAAATGTTATCTCAATCATGGAACAGATTTGAGGGTACCTTTTAAATGAGCTAGTGTTTCCTCTTTGCAGAAATTCCAGTGCCAAGTCAGATGCAAACTTATTCCAAAAAATACAGGTCTGGTGCAAGGTTATCCTTGTGACAAGTTTCCAGCAGGGACTGCAGGAGCAATTCTTCTTTTAGAGCTCTTAGTAATTTCTACTGTAACTCCTCACAATGGCAGAAAGCTTCAGTACTGGAAAAACTGGTGGATGGGCTGAGATTGAATTTAGTTTTAAAATGTATATTACTAACTTTAAAGTGATTTTTCTGGAAAAATTAGGCTTGTCAACAATATACTTACATGTTAAAGAGAAATGTCTTAGCATTAGAAAACTTATTACCATCATTTGAATTTTTAAAATAAAATATTCATAAAGCCAGATCTGAATTTCAAAAAGAAAAATAGCCTTTAAATTCTGAAGTAATATATTCTCCCATCTCATTAAAAAGCAGAAATCTATCTTGGATCTTATATGCTCTTCCTCATTACAAGACTATTTATATAACACTCTGATAGACATCAGCTCTTCTTGAGCTTACAGCCCTTGAAAATCATATAAAATACTTTCCTCGCTGTTTTAGCCTAATTTTTCATTATTTATAGCATACAACAGCTCGACTCTCAAGGTCACACTCCAAAGAAGGTTTTGTTATATCTCAGAATTCCAATCAGCTGAAAGGAAAAAAAAATCACAGAAAATACAGTGAAGGCAATCAAGAATGCAATATGGTTTTGGTAAATGCTTTTCAAGGGTGGAGAGTTCCTGAGGAGCTTTTTAGCTAAGGCTTTACTTTAATGGTACATTTAACTAATGCCAAATTGCACTGGGCTTGAGTGAATGTCCTTGTGATGTGCAGTAACTACCCAAGAAATTCATTCTGTCAGTCTGACAGTTTGACAGTTCTTTTGGTTTGTTTTTTGTTGTTGTTGTTGTTTGCCAAATGTGGTGCACCAGATTTTAACCCTGCAGGCACTGTGAGGCTGCAGGCAATGGCACAATTTCTGTGACAGGTGGAGGGAGACAGAGGACATGAAGTCCAATGTTGGCTTTCAGAAAAGCTCTACTCTTGGCACACACGTGCTGTGTTCTCTTAGCAGCAGAATTACACAGAAAAAGGGCTGTGTAACATGCTGTGGAGTTTTGGAAATTTATATCAGGATGCAAACTGGCTTGGACTTGAACACAAAGCATAAAGTGAAAAACAGTAATGGGAAGGGTCAAGATCACACTGGAGTTCATCCCCCTCCAAAGAACAGGAACTCCTTGGACTCGTTGGATTCTTCCAAGCTCCTATAGTAGCTAAAGCTGAAGGTTAATTTATACCCAACAACCATGGCACTGGTGGCCAGAAGAAAAGTCACCCTAATTCCAAGTCATCAAAGATTCCAAGTCATCCAATTCATCAAAATGGTACTATTTCTAAAACAAATAATTAGGTAATTAACTAACCAAATAAATAAATTCAATTGGATGTTGTTCTCATCCTGATATAAATACCCCATTCCTCTCTGCTGAAGGTTTTATGCTGTCATAAGAATGTGTTGTGGACTGCTGGGAAAAATGCTAAATAGTCAAAATTTCCTGGTTGTATATTTATGGCCCAGAACACTGTATGATTTATTTCAGTTATTATCCACTGAAAGGGTTCATCATTTATTTGTCTCTTTACTTTCTAGTCTGAGAAGGACATGGGAACAGCACCATGTAAAGAAGGATGCCCTTCCCTCCTCTTAGAGGATTCACTCTCCTGAGCTGTCTGCAGAGCTGGGCCAGAATCTTCCCTTGGGAAATGCAGCCTGCAGCATTTATCATGACTTGCATCATGGGTACCCAGTGGAAATTAGATGGGAATTTGCCCACTGCATCCAAGTGCTTCCCATCTATCTTTCCTGATAACATTATTATTCTAATACCAGTGGTATATTGCAGTTCAACACCTTATCTTCAGGAGTGCCACAAGGCTTCACAGCATAGTTATACATACAGCTGCTCATAATTCACCAGTGTCCTGCTAAACACCTGCTATTGGCATTGCTTTGATTTAATTTGGAATAGGTCCTTTACTTCTGCTGCTCATCAGTAATAACCTATGCTTATGGGAAAGAAACCAAATACTTCTTATGTGAGAAAAACAAAGCATACAGTGCTAGGACAATTTTATAAGGACATCGAGCTCAGTGACTCTTCAATAGTTTTTTCCTTTACCTCAAAATTTGTTTTCAGACTATTACATGTGTATCTCAAATGTATGAGAACTCTGGTGAGTTCCTCCTGAAGTCAGTAGTTCCCATCATGTGTGCCATATGTGCTTGTTGTAGTTATGAGTCTCCCAGTTTTGTATCTCACTATGGAATGTCTAGTTCTCATTGACTGAGATTCTCTGCATTTTGATAGATCTAAAAGTATCACTTTTTTCCCATGGGCCAAATGCTGACATTACTGAGCATCCTTTAGGTGTACAACAACCAAGCCTTATGGATCTTCCTTTAAAACAAACATTGCAGCATCCTTCAGCTTCATTCTTGCTGTGTGTCCAAGTCCTGCTGACAGGGTGGCTCCTGATTCCACTCTGGTGTTTCACTCACAGCCTTCTTTCTCCCACATGCCATGGCCAGAGGTCCTGAGTTGCAGAGCCAGCTGCTGCCAGCTTTGCATTAAATGCACAGAATTGAACAAATGGTATCAGCCAAACTTCTATTTGTTATCTTCAGCCTCACACAGAAACTGGGGGACTGGCAGCCTCAAAAACCTTGTTTCTCTTTCATCTCTCTTTCCACCTTTTGTTCTGAAACATCCTACAGGGATTCAGCAGGGTCTCTGATGTGTAGCGCCACATTTTCCACTTCTGAGAGATTTAACGCTTCCTAACAGTCATAAGGTTCCTGCAGACTCATGATGGGCAATCCCAGACCAGAAGACATTTAGACTGAGGCTGCTCAGATCAGCCTGGGGAAGAGGAAAAGAGCTGGATGTGGGCAGAGGGCACATTTTGGTCCAGGGGAGCAGAGTAGGCAGTCAGGACATGTTGTGACATACTTTGCACCACCTGCACAATGTAGCCAACAAAGCACCACTCAGGGTGTGGGATAGTCTGTGGAAATGTTCTTTATGCTGACAGCTGTTTATGACCAAAGAATTACTGTGCTGGGATTGTACACAATGTTTTTTTTGCAATGAATCTTCCTAAAAATTAATGGGTACTCATTGGCTTCATGGACATCTGTGCTATGGCTGGGGTTAGTGAAGAGTCCCTGGAAGCAGAACAGACTCAGTTCCTCTCACTGAACACCAGGACAACTCCCTGAAGAACTGAAGGACTGAAGGACTTCTCAGTCCCAGTGTGGTGCTGGCTTGGGAAGCTTTGTCCTGCTGCAGAGATCTCTGGGCTTTTGCTAATAAGTCTTTATTCTAGTGCACCAATATAAATACTTTGCACTATGTGGCACCTCCCACATGGAAATTCCAAGGCAACTTAGAAATATTGGTTCACCCAGACAAGAGGGTCACCACTCAGATGGGAAACCTGAAGCTTTTGTCACTCAGTCATCTTCCCAAAGTGCCTGGGAAATGAATGGCAGCATTGAAGCAGCCTAGGAGCAGATGTAGAGCTCCTGCTAACAGCTGGGCAGGTGCTCTCTGCAGCATCGTTACCTTCCCTTACCAGAGGTGATGCCTTAGGATTTTAACTTTTCTATTTTTCATCTATTTGTAATCCTGCAATTCTTTAGTGTATAACTCTAAACTCCATATCCAGTGTGAGCTGCTGCTTTCCCACTTTGGTCAGACACAACAATTCCTCTCTAGGCCTGGGAACCAAGGACACCTCACTGTCTCAGCCCTGAGAAATGGAAACAAAAGTGAGTTGGGGGGAGCAAATGTGGGGTAAATGACTTCATTACCTGAAGCTGTAATTGGAAGGTCAACCCCCAATATGCAAATGGACCAAACTTATAAAAGTGTGAAAACCTGTGACCCATTGTCCATTTTTGGGTGTAGCCCCTGGCGGGCTTTGCCTGAAATGTACCTGAAGGCTCTTCAATAAATAAAACTGCTTTTTATTCCCTTAACTTTGTCTGGCCTCTGGTTTTAGGTAGTCTCAAAATAGCATCAGGGGTACCAAAGATACTGCATTCTGGCAAGTCAGAAAGTCAGATCCAATATGTGTCCAGCTGTGATTTTAACTGGCAGCTTCTGCAAACAAGGGAGCAGTGAGAGAAACCCACCACCACACAGATCAGTGTCTCTGGGGGTGCACTTGCCAAGAGTGCACCAGCCTTCTCTTTACAAGCAGCATTTTTCTTGACCAGACATTGATAGTGGTTGAGGCCCAATGCAACTTGAAGAGAAAATAAATGGAAATATGCAGCCCTTAGTTAAAATAACATTTTAAAAAGGAAGGTAGTGTTTCAGTGATTTGTAACAAGAATTGTGACAGGGAAGAAGAGAGGTCACCCTGAAAAATTTAAGGAGTCTTAAGCAGGATTTAATTTGTACAAAAGGATCTGCAGTGCACCTTGAGGCAACAGAGCTATAAATCATGCTGTTTCAGGGCTCATTTATCACCACAATTTGCCCCAGGATTTGGAAAAGGAGGTAGAAGCCTTCCAGCTGTTTCATGCAGCAGAGTGGCATTGATAAATGCAAGCCTGCAAAGTAAACAATAAAATATCAATTATAAGTAAGACAGTTGCAAGGAGGCTGCATAGAATTAGGTTTCCTGTGCCTTGCAGAGCTGCCTAGATAGTGTCTTCTTCCTCACTGGTGGCACCAATTCCTGCATATTTGGAGCTGAAAACAGTGACCCAGGCTTCACACACACTTTGATACCAGCAGCAGGTGGGCAGGGAGGGAGGCAGGCTGCAGGGAGGAGCTGGTCACTGTCCTGCTGTCCT
Source organism: Rhabdornis inornatus (assembly GCA_013397075.1). NCBI lineage: Eukaryota > Metazoa > Chordata > Aves > Passeriformes > Rhabdornithidae > Rhabdornis > Rhabdornis inornatus. The sequence continues at coordinate 90,617 of VWZS01000159.1, forward strand.
TGCCACACTCCTGGCAACACAGCAGAGCCAGCAGTGACACCTGGGGTCATTTCCCATTGTACAGGGATCTCTGTGGTGAAGCCAACGCTATTTCAGGGAGGGAATGATAATGAAACTGATTCAAAGTACCTGCACCCAAATAAAGCCATGTAAGAGAAAAACCTTCTGGCCAGGTGGGTAAGGCAGCCTGGATGTGGGGTTTGCTGTCCTTGCAGCTGGGGCAGAACTGTGCCAATGCAGGCAGAACTGTGCCAGCTGGGACAGAACTGTGCCAATGGGGGCAGAACTGTACCAGTGGGGGCATAACTGTGCCAATGGGGGCAGAACTGTGCCAGCTGGGAAAGAACTGTACCAGTGGGGGCAGAACTGTGCCAGCTGGGGTAGAACTGTGCCAATGGGGGCAGAACTGTGCCAGCTGGGGTAGAACTGTACCGATGGGGGCAGAACTGTACCGATGGGGGCAGAACTGTACCAATGGGGGCAGAACTGTACAGATGGGGGCAGCACTGTGCCAGCTGGGGCGGAACTGTGTCGATGGGGGCAGAACCG
>VWZS01000159.1:91175-165648 GCA_013397075.1 Rhabdornis inornatus
AGCTGGGGCGGAACTGCGCCGATGGGGTCAGAACCGTGCCAGCTGGGACAGAACTGTGCCAATGGGGGCAGAACTGTGCCAGCTGGGAAAGAACTGTACCAGTGGGGGCAGAACTGTGCCAGCTGGGGTAGAACTGTACCAATGGGGGCAGAACTGTGCCAATGGGGGCAGAACTGTGCCAGCTGGGGTAGGAATGTGCCAGCTGCATGGTGAGCTGGTGCTGACTGGAACTCTGTTACAAATGGGTGTGGAGGTTCAGGTAAGTCCCTCTGGCAGCAGGCAGGAGCTTTATTAAGGTTGCCAGCCCCCCAAAACCCACTCTGTGTGGGTTTCACTTTTTCACAAGTTCTTTAACAATGGCTGATTGGGTCTATTAGAGAATGAATTATTTCTTTAATAGACATAAAACTAACAGATGTAAGACTTAAAACAAACTGGTACTACACAGGAATAAAGACAAAAAGAGATTACTAATAGGTATATACAGTGCAGGGTTAAAGGCAATGTTAATTTTACAGCTAGGGAAGAAATAACATAACTTAGGATTCAATGTATTTTACCATCCAATTGGTGGGGCACACACTGAGATCCTTTCCTTCAATTCCCAGGAAAGTAACCATGGAATCTGCATCCAAACTCTGGGAGAAGTCCTGAACACTTGTCAGGGTGTGTGTGTAGAAGGCTTCTGCTTCTGTCATAACTTGTCTGTTGTTTTGTAAAACAGCATCTCTCAGTCAAGAATATTTCTTTCATCTCTTCCCACATCTGCTCTCCAGACTAAGATGTTGATTCTTTGCTGGGGCCTGAGCCCTTTTGGCACCAGAGATGATCCCTTTGGGCCTTTCAGCCCCTGGGTTATCTGTTCATACCTGCACCAACCATCTGTGGTAGACAGGAGGAGGACAGTCCTGCCACACCTGCCCTGCCCAGGTGGGCTGGGGAGCTCCCCAGGGCTGGCAGAGCTGTGCCCCTGGAGCCCTGCTGGCCTCACCTGTGACAGTCACCATGTCATGAACCATGGGCAGGGTTGCTGCTGGCTGCAGTCATGGTCCCCCACTTTGCACTTTGAATTCACTCTGTGGCATACAGATAGTTAACACACAGGAGAGGGACACCTCACTGTATCAGTTTTGGACAGAAATGCAGCTACCTAATGAATATCAAAGATTTTAATAACCTTTCATGTGACCAAATCACCTTCAAATTCCACATGTCCATATACTTTTAGAGCACCCAGCAGGGTAAACTCCCACTTCTTAAATCTCCACACTAACCGTGTGAGAGTATAAATTCAGTCAGGATAGTCTGGGACTTTTTTTAGCAAAGGCTTCTCATGTTTATCCAAGGTGTTAGTTGCCATTGCAACTGTTGTAAACTCCCTGCAAGTCCTTTAATTTGTAAAAATTAAGATGTGTGTATGTAAACATGCTGGATAAGAGAACGTGGATGGTGGAGCTTTGTCTGCTGCCCTCTCCTGCTATGAGTGATGGAAACCCAGTGTAATTCCACAGCACCAGTTCTCTGACTTGATGCTGCTGCCACAGAGCAAACTGTAAAGCCAAGGAAATATCCAAAGTCAAAGTCAGTTTAGTAGCAAGAAGAACATGTTATTTATCACCAATAGATAATAAGAATCCTGGAGACTTGCCTTAGTGCCTTATTTTTTCTGGGGGAATTCAGGCCACAAATTATAGATGATTCCTTAATTGTAAAGATTTATGATTAAAAAATTACAATACTTTAATTGCTTGTAAAAATTCATGGATATTGTTAAGGAGTATAATTTTTCAGACCGCTTTTGGACATTATTTTTACTAGGTATTATTGTATTATAGAACTATTTATGTTTTGCCAGCAATCTAGTTACTGCATTATTAGTTAAGCTCATTAGCCTAAATGACTGAAGGCAGACTGGTGTGCTGCAGAAAGCTCCTCTGCATCCAGCTTGTCTTGGATGCCTTCTGCTGGCCAAAGGAATCCAACCCATTTTCAAGACACCACTGGGTTTTGGTGGCACTGAGTTTGTCTGACAATGAGCCTTAGTCTTGACAGAGCAGCTTTTCACCTGGTGTAGAGGGGCTGGAATGATTCCCCTTCTGCTCAGTAAAATTCTGGCCCTCTGGTTGTATCACTGAATTAAAAAAAACTGCTGCAGTTTAAACTGATCAAGAAGAAAATATTTTTCAAGCCTTCTAAACCTGAGAGCAAGTGGAGTTGCTGGTGTTCTATTAATCAACATCTCATGAAAATTCCTTGTTTTCTGTAGCAGCCATCACCCCTTCTAGAAAGCACAAGATACATAACCCAACCATGTAACTAATGTGAATAAATAATAAGAATTCAGTAATTTAAAGCACTGTATTCTGGCAGGATTCTGTAACTTTGGGGAACTCAGCCTGGTTAAATGTGGCTCGTGCACAGGAGCCAATGCTCTGATGACTTCATCTGCTCCAGCAGGACAGAAATGCCTGCAGGCTCAGAGCTCCTGTGGGCAGGCACAGATGGAGCAGGGCCAGGGGAGGCTGGGGCTCCATTGGCATCTCCCAAACACCAGGATTTGTTTGTCCCAGGCTCACTGCACATCTCCACCCTTCCTTGCTCAGGTCACCACTGCTGATCACAGCCTTACATAGCAGACTCTTGCATATATATTATTTTAACTTAGTTACTGATGAAATTAGGGATGTTTTCCTTTCTGGTTTGACCCAAATGTATTTGGGTTTTTTTTTTCTTTTAAAATAAAGTTGATTCCAATAGTTATTTCTAGGGAAACTATTACGTAGTGTATCAGCTAATTGGCTTTTTCATGCTTATTCCTCAGGCTCTCATTTAGTTTACAGTTGGACAGCCCAAGTCAGTAGGCCAGGCTCAGCCCTGCTGTGAACCTTAAGGCAAGATCATAAATACCAATTCTTCTGTGTCTATGCCCCCAAAACACTTCTGCTGGAGTTGTAGGGTGTCAGCAGCTCACAGAATTTGGCTGGGAGGTTATATGGGCTATTCGTCATTGTGGAATTGTAGACAAGATATTAAAACTAATTGCTTCCAAACTTAGTCTGAATGATGGTTTAGGAGACAAAATGAAAAACAAACCACCCTGACATTCCCCTGGCTTCTTCCCTGGCAGTCTCTTCAGTGTTACCCCAAGCCCAAGCAGAGCCTGAATCCCCCCAGCCTCGTGATGTCCCAGTCCCACATCATGAACATCTGACAGGCAGGAGCTGGAGATGGTGTTATGGCAGCCTTCCTGCCCTGCTTATTAAACACAACTGCACTAATTCATCCAGCAAGGTGGGAACCCTTGGGGAAAATTGGGCAGTTGTGGCTGATGACAAGGCTGTGTGAATTTTCCTTTTTTTTCCCAGCTGGCTCCTCCTGTGCTGGGGCATTCCAGTCTGTGTTTCTCATCTGGCATGTAATTTATCATTTATGGAGGGCTCACACTGACTTCACTCCTGCACAGGATTGGACTGGAGTCAGGCTGAACCCTAACCACTACTTGGTGCTCCAGATGTGAGTTTTTTTCTGACCAGACTGAAAGCTGTGCTGAGCTGTGCACTGGTGATTTTCTCTGTCTCAGCAAACTCCCCCCAAATGTTTCCTGCCTTGCCAATGAGCCCTAATTTTCCAATGGCAAAAGGCCAGAACATCCTTATCCCAGCAAGTTAGCAGACCCCCTGCAGGTGCTGATGCACTGCCACAGTCTGCTATCTTCATTGTTTCCCTTTTCCCATCACTCTCAGAGTGAAAGTTATTGATTATTCTGCCAGGGGTTGCTAAACCAGAAAATTTTGATCCCTCAAATGAAAGCGTGCATCACGACTTTTTTACTGAACTGCAGCCAGCTTATCCAGAACATTTTTCTGTTATATGTGAGAGAGAATGACTGCCTTCAGGCCTAGCAAATTGGGAAAAATAATCCTAGTGTGTTTATCTCATCTCAGAGGCTGAGGCCAAATTAAATGTGACCTCTGTTATTAGGGAGGGCTTGGAGCAGTCTGTACTGTACTGCACGCTGTGATTCCACAGACCTTTCCAGCTCTGGTTCCTTCTGAGGGGCTGTGACACTGACTGGGTTGTGTCAGAAGCACCAAAATTGGACTTGCTGTGCCTGGATCTGGTATTCAGAAGGTGCTGCACACGGCATTCCCCAGACCCCCTCTGGATCCTGTGTGTCCTGGCCCACTTGTGCCTTTTGCATTGCGTCCTTGTGCCAATGGTACCACCAAAGCTGCATTTTAAAAGCCTGTCCAAACAGGATCAACTGTTTCACTGCAGTGGGAGACGCTGGAGAAGTGGATTTAGTGCTGGCTTCACCATCAAACCCGGACTTTGCTGACTGGGCAGCAGAAGCTGTCAGTGCTAACCTGGCAAACATGAAACCTCGTGGTTTGAGGCAGTGGCTTGTGCTTTATGGACTTGCCTGAGAGTGTATGAGCTCCTACTTTCCAGTTTCCCAGCTGCATTCTCTACTATCAGCAACACATTTCAAAGCAAAAAGAGCATCATGTTAAAAAATAGCAGTGCTTGCTTTTGGGGCAAGGAAGCAGCATTTGCTTTAAAAACATAAAAATAATTTTAAAAATCTTGACTCATTTGAAGTGTTGACTTTCAGAATATATTCCACAAATCAGAGCAGAGATCTTGGGTGTTTGACAAATAATTCCAAGATTAATATAGATATATATCCCTGAGTGCAAGGACTTTAATCAATCCCTAATCTCCCAGAGAAGTAATTTGACTTTACCTGACAGCACTGTGAAAGATGATCTGTGTCTATGTGACTGGTGTAGTAATAGAAAAAGCCATTTCCTCTTTTTATTACTATTCAATTTTTACTATAGAGAGCTCACAGTTGCTGAAAGCCACGTTGAGAACCTTCCATTGAACACAGAAAGCTTTGGATCAAGCCCTTGGATACTTCCCTACTAATAAATTGCATCTAACGAGGCTGGCAGCAGCTCTCCAAGTCTGAAACTCCTGAAGCCCCAGCAGTTGAGCCTTGGACTGAAAAAACACCAGAAAATGTGGGAGCAGGCAGGAGCTGGGAACTGGGAGCTGTCTGAGACCTGCAGTGCTCTGCTCTCCTCCCTCTGCAGGGAGCAGCTGCCCCGTTGTAGCCATGGAATGGGGCGTTAACCCCTCAGGTGTAGCAGAAATGAGATGCACAGCTACATGGTCATCTCTCATGACAGGAAAGAGAGAGACAAGTTTATTCAGAAACACACTGGTTTTTATAACATGACTCGCAACTCCAAGAGCAGAAAAAGATGATTGGTTCAGAGAGAAGACACCTCGTTCCCAGGGCCTGGTCACGCACACAACAGGTGTTCTATCTTGTTATTAATTCCTCTCTACTTTGACCAAGTTATCATCCTGGGAGAGATTTTCCCTGGCCTTCAGCTGGACCAGCTTATCAGGCTGGGAACAGAGCTGAGAAGCTCCAGCCTGGAATATTTTTCAGGCTGTAATTTCTTACTTTCTCAGTATGTGTATCCCACACCCCGTGCTGCTGCTCTCCCCAGGTCCTTTAGAGCCCATTTGCTCCTTTCTGGGCAGCTCAGCAGAAGGTGATGCATTGCCTTGGAGTGTTTTCCAGAGCATTGCTTTGCCATTGGGCTAACCCAAGGCAAACTGCTCGCTTTATTGGCTGTGTGATTAAAATGAGGGACCTTAACACAGTATTCTGTGCAAAAATAATAACAGAAATTCAACAGGCAGCTCTGAGAGCAGAGTTTGTTTAAACTCCAGCATATTCTGCAAGATGAGCTTCAGTAATAACTCACCAAGAGACCAAATATATCCTCTGAAATGAGATACCACGATGACTAAAAATCTAACAAAATACTAATGGAAGTGTTATCTATGGGCATTATATATTTTTATACAATATGTTCTTCATTATCTATTTTATTAATATATTAATAGAAGCATTTTACAATAGCATTACAGAGGATCACAGAAAACAGCAGCTAATAAACATTTTCACTGTGGTTTGGTTCTCTTTGGTTTGGATTGTGAAATTTAAGATATGCCCACAGCAGAACAGACTGAATTAATGTACCCATGTACTTATGTTCTGATCATGCAACATCCTTGAAAGTGATGAGATGATTCAGTGTCCATGGATTAACCCAGCAGTGATATTATAACAGCATTGTGAATACTCACTCTTTACCATTTAGGATCATGGCTAATGCTGGCTGAGACCATGGCACTGCTGTGCTTAGCATTTTACTCAATTGGGAGACTCCTGAAAGGAATTTAGCATTTAAATAGAGGAGATATAGGTAACCAGGCTCAAAAGTAGAGAAAAAAAAAAGCAAGGCTGGGAAAATGGGAAAGCAGTCTCTGTGTCACTTGTGTTGAAGAGACAATTCCACTGCACCGGGGTGTGTGGTGTTTGATTGCATCTCCAGTGCTGCTGCAAGGAATACAGAAGCTGTAAAAGCTCTGTGCCCTGAGCAGGAGCCTGGAGTTTTACCTGAACAGACCTTGTGCTTATCTTCTCTGGGGGGCTACCCACACAAACATAAGTCTGAATTTCAAAATCACACTTTGCTGAAGTGGACTTCTGAATTGAAAAGCTAATACAGGACAGTTAAAAGGATGTGGATAGATCCATTTTGGCATCCCAAGTTTGGAAACACATGTATAATATTCTATTACAGTTAGATTAGCAGATATATTTTTCTTTAAATCTAGAAGTCCAGATACTGGTCTGAGAGCAAGCAAGGGGAGCTGCTCTCCTGAGAGACCTGTAGGTGACTGAAGGTGGGATTTCCAAATGCAGGTGCCAGATCTGCAGTGAAATTGCAGCTGTGCCCCTGTGCCAGGGGAGCACTTTGCAGCAAACCTGAGATTTGCATGCATATTTCCAGCAGGTTGAGAATTGGCATAACCCATCCATAAACCACTGCAAGTCTAATAAGGAATCAAGCCCAGTGTCAGCTATGGCCACTATATCACTGCATCTGAAAATACAGCTCCGTTGTGCCTTGACCTTTTCTGTTTGGAATTTGGATTTTCCAGCGCTTCTTCCATCTTTTTACAGAACCAGAGCCTCAGGGAAACATAAATAAATAAATCTTTTCCCCAGTTCATGTTCATGACATCAAATGATGTAATAAAATGAAATCTCTTTCCTTCTTTCTCCCCTTGCAATATTTATTCTGGGGATTTATTGTTTTCCCTCCTTTTCATTCAAGGTTTCCCTCTGATAGATCACCTCACTGTGGAGCATTTCTCATACTCTCCATGCATTACATCTCAAGCTATTATTTTAAAATGTAGTTGGAGCTGCTTTAAGCCAAAGACAGTGCAGAGATTTTAATTTTTCTTTCCAACTCTGCTGGACCTACTCCATGAAAATTTCTACTCCATTTTTATTTGGAATATTGTTAACACAGAATAGTGCTTCCAGTAGATGCATGAAGACCAAAAGACTTCTGTATGTCTACATGTGGGTTGTGTCCCCACAGGGTTCTGTTAGTGTTATAGACATTTATGCTGTCCTGAATTGAATTCTCAGCTGGCATGAATGGGAATCCACGGGCACAGTGGCATTATTGCTGGGCTGGTACCAAAACCTGAGGATGCAGGGTCACGAATAATCAGCAAGAATATAAAGTATCTTAGATCTATATTAGATCCTCACAGGGATTAAATACACCAAATCCAGAGAACGGGAGCAAAGAAGGAACTTAAAGCAGGATTTCTCCAATAGTTAAGCATCAGCTTTGCTACCCAGAGAAGTCCCTGAGCTGCCCAGCTCCAGAGGAGCTCTCCTTGCCCACCCCACGTGGCTGCCTGGCAGTGCAGAGCTGTGACAGCTGCTGTTTTGGGGGGGCTGGGGTGCTGTTCTCTGGGTGCTGTTTTGGAGGAGCAGTGGGGCTGTTCTGGGCAGCTCAGCCCTCTCCCTGTGTTTGTGTCCCAGAGGCTCTGGCCCTCCACCGAGTGAGACCTGGAGCTTTCTCACAGAGCAGGAAGAGTGCCAGCTGTTCGTATTTATTGAAGATGTTTGAGGTTGTGTTTTCCTTCCTGTGGACAAGCTGAATGTCCCAGAGAACTGCCTGTTCCTGCTGTGGTTGTTGTCTCTGACCTGCTGACAGTGGGGTGGCTCCTCCTTGTGCACTCTGATGTGTAAGGAGTGCACCTGGGACAGGGGAGGGGAAACTGGCTTCCATCTCTGCCCCAGAGATTTCCATAAAACAGGAACTATTGGGGTTCTGTTCCTAAATGCAGTCAAGGGAGTTTTAGGGTCCCCTGAGCCCTCTCACCCTAATCAACTATTCTTTTTCCTTCTTCATAAAAAACTAGAAAATATTTTTATCCCATTAGTTAATCACTCAGCCATATCAAGTCTTTAAGCTTTCAGCACCAGGCCTGTTGATGAGTGACAATGGAGGCACAACTGACACCAGCACCAGATACTTTTATTATCTTAAAAACTCCTCAGATCTTCTCTCTCTGAGTTTCCCACAGGAAACTCAGAAAACAAAACACAACACAACATTGATTCTCTGCTCCTTCTGCATGACCAGCTGACTCCATCCTGTCCCTTACACACCACCTAACCCTGTCTGTCCCTTGCACAACCCTTCTTCCTCACAGCACAGCCAGCAGAATCCACCTCCAGCTGACTGGCCCAGCTAACCCATTCTTTTATAACACCCATCCTCCTTGGATGGGCAAGGTTGTTTCCACTCTTGGTAATTAGTACAGCTGTAATTAACTGGGGGAGATTGCCTTCAGCACTATCCTTGCAAACCATCCTGTCACAGATGAGTTGAGATTTTCAGAAAAATCCCCTGAAATAAAAGCTTCTGTCTTTCCCTGAGAGCTTCCAGGTAATGCAACAGCACGTGCTTGACCAAAAAGTAATTCACTACCATGTAATTAGCAGCTCATGCAAGAGACAATCATATTGAAATAAATATATACCATGAGTAGTGATAAGGACTTAAGGCAGTGACATATACAAAAAGCTCATTCAGAAATTGAAGCATATTGCTTTTTGTTTGTAGAACAGTTTATGAAAGTAATGTTCGTGTTACAGCTGCATGATCACCATTAATATATTGCAGATAAGCTCTATCAATAAGCAAGACTTTATAATAGTTTTGTTTACACTGTTTTTATATAAAATTTGTAATCACTCAAAGGGTGTCCTTGGGGTCTGTTGAAGAATATTAACTATGAATTGTTGCAGTTCTGCATATCCAGGTAGAAACAGGATTCTAAGTATCTGTTTATCCAGCTAAGACAGAAACAAGTACTCTCTGTTCTCTCCTCATGAGCTACTCATATACTGAGATATGAAAAACCACATGACCAAAAACCTGTTTGCTCATTAAGTTCTGATGGCAAAATAACGACAGTCAGAGGCCCTCTGAAGTCAGCTCATTAGAAATTAAATGGGAGTCTTTTCCAAGTGCACGGAATTGTCAGCCTGCTGTCAGCCTGCTCCCCAGTCAAAGCTGATCTGTGTATGACTGAGGAGAGATGTTTGTTGCAGGATGCCTGGCTGAAGATTAGACCTAAAATAAATATACTATCCTATATTATCAGCTCTTCAACATCCAGGTGTTGAAATGACCAACTAAGAACCTTGGAAACCTGTCCTTTGTGATGGGGGCTTGCAGACTGAGCTTGTCATCAGCGTGGCCAAAGCTTCTATTTCTGCCTTGTCAAGAAAGCACAAACCCACATGCTGCCTGCTCAGGTGGGCAGACCTCCCTCTAGCCCACATTTCAGCAAAAATCACTGGTGTATGGCCATCTAGCTAGCTCCTGACATTGCAGAGGGTTTCTGATGTGTAATACTTGCCTGCAGAGCCTGGCTACCAAATATGAGTTTAAGCTCTGAGCCCACTGTCACAGAAGTTGTTCAGTCTCTAATAGCAGCATCTTCTGAGAGCACACAGCTCTTCCAGCTTAATTCACACCTGCATTAGATACCATGACATAGGAGACAAAGTACAGAGAGAGGAATTATTTGTTTCAACTGAATTTCTGTGTCTAGAGGTTTTCACTGATGTTAAGCAATCTTCTGTCATCAAAGACTTTTCCCCTGACTTTCTCAGTGCTGTCAGGAAAGTTCACTCAGGCTCTTACAGCTTAGATCATGGTTATAATCAAAGGCCAGGTCCATTCTTGTAACAAAGTCATGTGGCTCTGTGTGGAATCCATGGAGCTGTATGGATGCACTCCAGCTGCAGACTGCCCCGCGGGGTGAGGCTCAGGGTGAGCCAGGGTGCTTTAAACTAAGCAGAGGAGTTTGAAAAACTGCATCCATTTCTCTGCCTAATCCTTCAAAAGAAACATTACCCACAAGGGCCAGAACTAGAAACATTTTTTAGGAAAATGTGGCAACATCAGGGGAATGTGTGTTCGATAAGTAAGATCAATTTCTGTGTCAGGGTACTTCTGTTTTGGCTGAAAACTTGGAAAATATCCAGATTCAAGCTCAATGTTCTCTGCTAAGGCATTCCTGCTACGTTGGTCTTGGGAAATTTTAGTGTTTTATCACAAATTTCATCCCCATTTTCTCTGACTGTGTTTCAGTATGTTCATTATATTTTAAACAGTTCTACTGAATGTGAGGTCAGTCAGTGACACACTGGACAACAGTGTTTCGTTAAAGAGCATCCAAATTAATAAAAGTTAACAGCTATTTGTAATATCAGACAGATTTTATCTCTGACCTTGACTTATGTGCTTTTGCCACTGGTGTTGGATACATTATTTCTGTGTTAGGATCCATAGCAATCCCAATCTTGTTATGTGACAGGAAAACTCATGGCTTGCAGCAAGGCTCAGGTATAGCAGCTAAATACACATTTAGCAAAATGGGGAAACATGAGGGAAAGGCCAGGGGCAGAGCAAGTTAACCAGAGCCACAGGTCAGCCCCAAAGTCACTGAAGGTTAATAGAAGTTTTTGAAATGGTTTCCTACAACCTTGTGGAGAAATGTCCAAACTGCTCTGTAGGATGGCACTGAGACACCAGACACCATCAACACAGCGCAATAAAACACAAGTGTGCCCTCACTTATTGTTTAAACCATTTTGTCACCTGTGTGAAGATTGAGTTCAGCGTGAGTCTTGTCTTCATATCCTGGAGATGATTCCTCACCTCACCAAAAACTGAACATGCTGGAGGACACACACCTGCAGTCAGTGCTCAGCCTTGCACATTATTGCAGAGGGCAGCAGAGCAGGAGAAAAAGATGAGAAAAATAAAATGTGAGTTTTAGAAATGTGGTGAGTGTGACTTAGCTCTGCTTGTGTTGGAAGTACAATGGGAACAGAGTCAGGCCGTGACTGAAAGTTCCTGAAAATCTCATTATGTATGTCCTTTTTATTATTTACATCTTCTACATATATCATATAGTGCCAGTCTAAGAGCAGTAGATAAAAATTACTTCTTTTTTTTTATACAGATCCTTTAATTTAGAGACACCCAGCAGTATTCTAGTGCTCAGGTTCTTTGCTGCACTCTTTGTAAATCAGTCTTAAGCTGTAGTGCTTTATTTAATACAGTGACAAATGGGGATGAACTGCATTCTCCCCTATAGTCATAAAATTGATTTAATATTTCAATTAATCTTTGCTACCTTCTCAAAAAATTTATGTGAATACATTCTGAGTAAGTCATCTTCAGAACTTAAGTAAATACTAACATAAATATCACTTAATTTATTTGCTCTCTTTAAAATTCCTTTATATCCCTCTTGCAGCCCAATGCAAGTATTGCTTCCACCAACCAGAATGCAGGAGCATCAGCTGAGGTTGTCCTCACAAAAGGATTGTCATATTTTCATTAAATACTTCTACATTCATAGTCTGGTTTCCATAGCCAGTGAAATTGTTCTTCACAACTTTGCAGAGGATGAAAATTATACCATAGTCTATCCTTGAATATCAAATTAAAAGAGAATATGATCCTAAAATAAGTGCAATTTTTATTTCCAGAAAAGAGAACTGGACAGGCTCTCATTATTAGGACTTTTTTTACTTCCCCTCTGATACAAGACTGCAGAGGGGTTGACAAGGTTTCATGCAGCATTTTTGAGAACATGCATTTGTGATGTGATGTGCTGTGGTTCCTATCTTTTTCTGTGATGATCCTTTATGGCTATAATGCCATGAAGAGGTGACACACAACTCTTGCTAGACTGTGCTAAGGCAGTCCAGAGCAGTCAGATGGATGGGTGTGTGGATAGATGTGTTGTTAACTTCAGATTTCTGAAGGCTAATAATACTTTTTGCGTAAGCACTGTTCCTCTAATCCAGAATCTTAGGTTCACTGAATGTAGCAAGCAATTAACTGTGCATTAGCAAGCTATTTGTGGAAGCCCACGGTAGGAATGCCCCCTCCCCAGCTCACCCTGCAGGCTTTGCAGCCCTTGGCAAGGTAATCTCCTACTCTGATGGCAAAGACTTGCATTAAAAGCTAGGTTTGGGGGGTTTTGTGAAGCATAATATGCTATCCTACAAAGTAGTCTCTAATGAAAACAAATCATTCATAGTATTTGGGGAAAAGGGCATCTTTCTCTCTTCCTGGCTCTGCCCTTCTGAATATTCTGTCACTACTGGTGTGCAACCTGGTGATGGCTTTGAATTCCAATGCTACTGGAGACCCTAAGCCAGGCCTTCCTTATGTGGTGATGCCCACAGGCAGCAAACCCTTTGCTCAAGACTCCCACACTGAGTTCCTGGCACAGCACAAGATTCACTTCTTCACATTTTTGAGTCAATTAGAAAGCTTTTTAATTTTTTTTTTCTTTTTCTAGAAATATAACTGATCCTACTTGTAAGACTCCTAGAGAAATACTCTGGTATTCTGGTAAAATCTGCTGGTGGTGCAGTTATATTAAAGAAAAGAGCTCTCCTGTGGCAGGCCATGCACTAGAAATGGTCAAACTGCCCAAATAAAGTTTTCCCATGCTCACTCTGAGCAGCAGCCACTGGTTTCCCTCACTACATTGCCTGTAAATGGTACTTTAGTGGTGACAACAGATAGTTAGATGTATTTAAAACACTGGAATGGAAAAGTATCCAGCACACAGGGTTGAAAGAATCACTGAAATAGAGATTCTTTTTCCCCTCCTCTTTTCTCACAGTCTCCCCATTTTGCTAACTTCACAGTTTAAGAAATTGAGTTAAGGGCCTTAAGCTACCTCACAGTCCAGCTTGTTGAGCACAGCTGTAATTTAAAAATCTGGGCTGGTTGGGGAAGGAGAAGATTGATTCTCTTTGAAGTGGACCTGGAGAGGAAGGTGATGGGTAAACTGGGAGAGGTCGTGCAGGTTACACATCTGTTGGTAAGAGCAAGCACTTAGTGCTTATTATTCCACTTCAGAGTGTAGAGATGTGTTGGGCTCTAAAATATCTATGGAAACAGCAGGTACAGCTAAGATAATTCTTCCAACTCTTGCTGATTAAAAATGCACAAAAAGGTTGAGAGGCAGCACTGTTTCTGTGCATTCTGTGCTCTCAGAGTAATGCATGGCTCCTCAGGAGGAGCCCAGCCTGGGACCTCCATCAGTGGCCCTCAGTTAAAGCACAGTGTATCCAGTGCTCTTTCCCACTTGGACTCACTGGTCTCTGCTCTCCCAGTGTTGGTTGCCAGATGGAGTTTAACTCTCCTTCATTAAGCCCTAAATGTTTGGGCTATGATTGACTATCCTGCCCTGTGCTACCATCATGAGGCATGTGAGACCTCAGTGCCACGTTCTGGAAGTTACTGAGACCTTTGTGGTCAATCCAATATGCGATTCTTCCTCCTCTCAAACCTAAACTTCAGTGTTTTGGCCGTCCTGGCATGAGAAAACTCTCTTCCCTTCTTACATGTCTAGAGAAGGGATGAGGTGGGCTTGGTCAAGGCTGCATGGAGCAGAACCTGAGTGTGGGGGACAGCTGACCAAAGCTGATGGGATCACTGCTCTGGGGAAGAGCTGTCAGGTGGGCAGGGAGAACCTGTAATACTCTCAGTTGTGTGTGGTATATCTAAAGTGTAAGGGAATGTGAAAGGAAAGGAAAAATAGGCTCCCAAGAGAAGTAAATGCTTATATGCTTATATGCTTATATACTTAAATACTTATATACTTGTATACTCAGTAAATGTCTGACTGTGTTGGAAACATGGGTGAAATATGATTTTGGCGTAACATTAGCCCCATGAAGCTGATGATAATTCTATCCAAGTGCTATGCACAATTATAGAGGTCCAGTACAATTAGTGTCAGCTAAATTAGGTTAAAAATAATCAGTAGGAGACAGTCATTTCGTGTGTCAGTTTGGATCACACAGGCGTTTTTTATAAATCACAGTGTGAAGAAAAGTATTTGGTTCTTTTCCATTTTAGTTCACACAGTGAGGGCACAGATGTCTGGCATTTCTTCAGCTGCTTTTTGCAAGTGGCACCACACTGCCAGAGGGTGCAGTGCCAAGCTCTGCTCCCCCAGCAGATGAAGTCCTCACTTACTGCTCCTCTCACCTGCCAGCATGGGCTGGCAGTGGGCAAACATGGGACAGAGCTATTTATAAACAGAACATTGCTCATTTCGTGCCTTCTTTGAAGCAATCTGCAGCGTGTGTTGGGACTATTCTGTTTAAACACAGCAGGCAGCCCGTGAGCTGTGTCCTGGAGAGCCCCAGAGCTTCAGGAGGCTGCATGGATGAAAAGGAATCTGATCTCCTGTGCTCATGTGCCTGGGGCAGAATGTCTGACACCTCAGTGGAGGCTCTGGCAGCCCTCCCCAGCCCCCTTGAGGTGTGCTGGCTGCAGCACACAGGACAGCATCCATCCTGGAGCTGGGCAGGGAGGGAAAGGTCCCAGCAAGCCCTGCGTGAAGTAAAGTGGCATGAGTACATACAGGCATGGGTGTGCAGGATGTTCTGTCTGCAAGAGATGGATCTGATCTGTGTTTCTCACCTGGAGCTAACTGGTGTTTAGTTCTGAGGAAAGGTGTGGGCTGTTCCCACCCTGGCTAGCTGAGAGCACTCAGCCTCTCCCTGTGTCTTAGCTTGCAAAGTAGAATCTAACCAAAAGTGTGTGTTCTATCACCATCTGTTAAACCAGCTGGGGCAGTGTTCTTTATCTTTTCCACAATCCATCCTCCTCCAGGAGATATCTCCTGTTAATGGGCCATGGAGTCCCAGTGCATGACTGATAAAATTCCATCATCCCATTGGGAGATGCTCCACCCAGGGGGAGGAGCCAAGCATTCCCTACCCAGATAAAATCTGAGATTTGGAACATCAGAGCAGCCTTTTCCCACTGCATTCCAGAGGAAAATCAAACCCTTCCACATCATCACTGGACCTTTGGAGGAAAACTGCACCTTCTCCAGGAGCACTGCTCCAACAGAACCACATCTGTCACTGCAGGAGGATGCAGCCACCATTGAATGGCACTGCTGCCAACACCCTGACTGACTGATGGGGTGTCAGCTTGGATTCTGACTCTGGCAGTGTTTTGTTGTTTTGTATTACTGTATTTTTATTTTAATTTTCATAGTAAAAAACTGGTATTCCTATTCCCATATCTTTGCCTCAGAGCTCCTTAACTTTGAAATTATAATAATTTGTAGGGAGGGGGTTTACATTTTCCATTTCAAAAGAGGCTCCTGCCTTTCTTGGCAGACACCTGTCTTTCAAACCCAGACACCCTGTCCCCTCTGCAGTTAGCTTTCAGCTCCTTCCCTGCACTCTGGCCCTGCTGCCTCCTCCCTGCTTGGCTCCCTGGGCAGCACCACAACAGGGCTTTATGTTTTGGAAACACAGGAGGGAAATCCCAGAAGGAAGAAAGCCAAGGAGAGAAGCCAAATACTTAATGTGAGGGGAGTGTTACCCAAGGCTGGAGCTCCTGCCTCAGTCTCAAGCTTTGCCAGCTTGCCAGGTGTTTTTGTGTCCTCTCTCCACTCTTGTTGGCACTGGACTGAGGCAGTCAAGTCCCTTGCTGCTGGAAGCAGCTTTTCTTGTGCTGTATTACTTTTTTACCAGCATTTTTTCCATGTTATGTCACGTTAGCAAAGGTCTCCTCTTGGGCACGTGCTGCCACAGAAATGGTGGATGGGCAGAAACTTTTCAACTGCCAGAGTGGGCCAGGGGACCCAACCTCCAAGCACTTCTCCAGCTCTGCACTCCTTGCAGAAATGTTGCTGAGCACACACACTGCTGGTGAACACCATGAGAGGCCTGGCCCCTGGGATCTGTGACCACCTGAGGATCTGTCAGGAGGTAAAACCATTGTTAACAACAAGCAGCATCCTGGGTGTAAAACCATTGTTAACAACAGCAGCATCCTGGGTGTAAAACCATTGTTAACAACAGCAGCATCCTGGGTGCTTTCTGTGTGTGCCCTCCATTCCAAAGCCCTCTGGCAGCACACCCCTCTGTATTCATGGTGTGTGATCAGACTGCAGAGGGACAGAGCACATTAATGAACATATCCAGAGGAGGGCAACAGGACTGGTGAGGGGCTTGGAACACAAACCCAGTGAGGAGTGGCTGAGGGAGCTGGGGTTGTTCAGCCTGGAGATAAGGAAACTCAGAGGTGACCTTATCACTCTCTACAACTCCTGAAAGGTGGCTGTGCTCAGGTGAGGGTTGGTCTCTTTCCCGGCAGCACTGACAGAACGAGAGGACACAGCCTTAAGCTGTGCCAAAGGAAATTTAGGTTGGAAGTTAGGAAAAAGTTTTTTACTGAGAGAGTGATAAAGTACTGGAATTATCTGCCTGGGGAGGTGGTGGAGTCACCATCCCTGGATGTGTTTAAAAAAAAGCTGGATGTGGCACTCAGTGCCATGGTTTAGTTGAGGTGGTGTTCGGGCATGGGTTGGACTTGATGATTTTGAATGTCTCTTCCAACCTGTGATTCTATGGTTCTATAATGGATTAGCTTCTCATTTACATGTTAAGGGTTGAACTGGCACGAAAAGCCAGTTTAAATATCCTTTAAGCATCCCTTAAACTTTCTGCTTCCCCCTCTTCTCCTTGAAGCATGGCCAGGGCTTTGCCTGTGAGGAGCTGCCAGCCCTGCCAACAGCTCGGGGCGAGCAGGAGGGACAGAGCATGTGGCTGCCAGGGGCTGGCACTGCCACACTGCCCACAGAGCCACAGAGCTGTGCTGGGCCACGACACACTGCCCTCACTCACCTTGACAACTCTCACCAGCTCAGCAGGAGCACTGAGGATCCTTAAAGGGAACTTTCCTATGTGGCCATTGCGACGGCAGGTGAGAGTCAGGTGCATTCCTCAACAATCCTATGTATGGGTCTCAGCAGCTCTGGCATTTTCTTCTGAAATCTCTCCACATCTGGAAGGGCTCCCTGGCACTGGGAGTTCACATCTGGCCATGCTGGTGCATTGCTTGGGGCTGATCCAGACCTCGGAAATGAGGATCCACAGGAGGACGACAGCAGCTGTAATTTAGGCTTAAGCCTAAGCTTAAAAGGTGCCTAAACTCAATATTAATCTGCAAACTGTTGGGGGCACATGC
Source organism: Rhabdornis inornatus (assembly GCA_013397075.1). Taxonomy (NCBI): domain Eukaryota; kingdom Metazoa; phylum Chordata; class Aves; order Passeriformes; family Rhabdornithidae; genus Rhabdornis; species Rhabdornis inornatus. Next base: position 108,683 of record VWZS01000159.1, read on the forward strand.
TGGATCGTGATCTTTTTTTTAACTGGCTAAATATCTGTGATTCCCTTTGAATCAGGAATGCTCCAGCTCTGTCCAGCACACCAGTGTTTATCAGTCCATTGTTATTGTCAGGTATTAACCTGTACAGCATCAAAGGCACAGATCCACTTTTCCAGAAGAAAAACAGCTTTGAATTTCCCATACTGAGGTATCCAGGCTTCTATATTGATTCTGACAGCTTTCCCTAGTACCTGGAGCAGTGGAAGTAAACAGTTCCTTGTTTTACTGACATAGGAGAAAAATCAGTATTGCCATGCAGATTGGATCTTTTTTCCTTTAGATTAAATGATATTGCATCCACAAAAGTCATTAGAGTTCCAGATACTTTGCAATTAATCATGAAGAGAGTATATGAATCATTGATTTAACATTAAGAGAGCGTTTTTTTTTTTTTTGCAATGTATTCTCCTGACAACTTGCATTACCAGTAACTATTCAATAAAGAATAAAATAATACATTTGGTCTGGTTTAGAATGTGCCTCAAACTCCATAAATATCAATACAGATACAGCTAAATAAATCTTCTTGTGATTGTGGGCTCTAGCTGGGAATACATCTAGCAATAAAGGTTGTCATTGGAAAGCAGTGATGGATACAGGGTTTTGATTTGCCTGGTGGTACAGTTTGGACAGTTGCATGTGTGTTTGCATGGGTTAGGGATAACTCTTTGGTGAGAAAGGGTGTGCATGGAGGTGGCAGGGGCACACTGGCCTGCACTGGAAGATGTGCCAGCTTTTTGTAAGGGGGTGTGTGGCTGTAAAAGTGTCTTTGAGCCTATGCCCACAATCCCACAGTTGGTTGAGTGCATATTTGAGTCCATATATAAACCACCTGCACTGAAAAGGAAATCCCAATAATTTTATGAAGGTTCTGAACTTAAGCAGATATTACAAATGTGCTCAGTGCTCTGTAACTGACCAATAGGTTTGATGTTTGTGTGTCAAAGTGTGACTTCTGGAGAAAGGTTTCCCTGCTTTGGGGCATTTGGCATCTGTTATGTTGAATCAGATGTGAAGAAGGCTGCAGCAGGCAAGGGGGAAGGGTGGTCAGAGCCTCCCACTCCATGCTCTGCATCTGCCCTGTAAAACAGTGCTGTGACCACATACACATGGGTCAGCTTGCTGATCCGGGAGAAAATGCCACTTTTATTTTGGTGAGTTTTCTGTGAGCTCAGTGAGATGGATCATGATCACACAGCCCACAACCTGGGGCCAGGGAGGCTGCCAAAGCAGGAGAGAAGGGAGAACAGCCCCACTTTTCTCAACCAGAGCCCTCAGCCAGACTGGCTGCAGTGAAATCCAGGGAATATAGCTCCAGTGTCAAATGGAGCACAAAGTCACGTGGTAGCCTTTTGTACATCAACACGGGCTCTCTACCCCAGCAATTCCCCAGCCTCAGATTACAGAAACATCACTGCACAGAGATTTTTACTCATTTGTGAAATACCATCTCTGGCCACTGGTGCACAGTGGGTTATTCCCTGTGTAGGTGCATGTACCAACACAGATGGCTGTGCACTGGGAACCAGGATTCCAATCCAGGCTTGGTTCATTTCCTTCCTTCCTTTTCCTTGGAAACTTGATATTATATATAATCAATTGATAAGATAAAATAGCAAATCAGAGAAAATATTAGAAAAAACAGAAAAAGTGGCCTCAATTTAGGTTAAAAGACCGAATATTTGGACACCTGCTGTGCATTTATATCTGAGCAAACTCTTAAAAGGCCAGGGATTTATCCAGTGTAAGAAGTCTATAATGTGCCTTAGTAAGACCTTGTGACTTTGTGCACATGAATTTTCCCCACTGAAGTAAGTGATACTGCTTTTAAAGTCAGGTGCCTGATTTTAGGTACCTTGCTCAATCAGAGTCCACTGTATCAACTTCTCCAAATGACTGCTGCTTGGATTTGGTCACAAAAAGTTTTTATAGGGCTCCAAAGTTAATCTGCCAGTATCTTTCTTTTTCCCATCCCCAAAGTGACACAGTAACTTCTAACTTCCTTTGTAGCTTGTTTTATGTTTTTGTCAGCTCTATTGGTCCTTGAGCTTAAAAATGTTCTCTATGCCTATAATACATGAGGGGTGAAGGGAACTATTTGGTGCATTTCATGTCCCAGTATCACCTGCAGGTGAACTAAAATGTCACACATATAAAAATATAAAAAATGGTAAAATATGTATATATCCATAAATCTATTTAAGCACAATCAGTGATGGACGAGTGTGTTTAAATCTTAGAACTGTATTTCTTCTAACTTACTGGAAGAGGACTCCCATAATTCACTGGAGAGCCTCATTCTTGGGAATTATTGTCTTCATCATTTAAGGAATATTTCATCTCCTGAAGATGATCTCCAGCCACTGTAACCTGTATTTGGCTTTCAGCTATATCTCTTCATCTTCCTTAATGCATATGATCTTGTGCACTTCAGTGCAGAAAATTGGATAGTCCCTGCTTTCTGATTCCTGGAACTTGTTTATTCAAGAGTGCTATTTAAGTAAACACAGTGCAGCTCCGTGGCCAGCTTCTCTTTTCTCCCTCCTCCTTGTGACCATCACTGGTTTACTTCAGCAGCAGCACCTGAGCAGCAGCGTGTGCCTCCTCTGCAGGATGGCCAGGCACTGCCTCAGGCACAGGGAACTCATTAAACCAGTGACAAAGGGTTTGGTCTGGTGGGGAAAACCTGGGGACAGCAGGACAACTGAGTTCCCACCCTGAGGCATGTCTGTGGTCATCGTGTGAGCTGGGGCAGAGGGGAGGGCGATGCTCCCCCTTTGCCTTTGGTACTGGCAGCTGCAAGTGTGTGGTCACATCTGCTCACAGGCACACAGCTGGGCTTGGCAGGGCTGGGAGAGCAATGGGAGAGGAACCACAGGCTTTGGGATGCTGATATTTAACATCCCATTTATTATTTAAAAAGGCAGGAGCACTGGTGAATGCTGCAGTTGGCAGGGAAGAGCTCTGAGGAGCAGTGGAGGTGAGGAGGGAGCAGGTACAAGGCTGAGGCTCTAGCCACAGCATTCAGGATGGAGGAACTCCTCAAGCTGGCCTGGGGCACATGATTCCCAGCATAAATCCTCCTGGGAAGAAGTCCTGTGCTTTAAAGTCATGTCTTCCTATCCTTCCTCCGGAAAATGAGGATAATAATACCTGACCTATCTTCTCTGAGTGTTGCTTAATATTTGAATACTGCTTTGATCCCATGGAATGCTGAGGATTATTGCTTTATAATCCTTATAATTCTACTATTCCAAGAGTGAAATGTTTCAAATAAAATTGGAAGGGTCTTTTATGCTGACCCAGAGCCAAAGCAGAACCAAAATTGTGTATCTTTGTAGATAGAGGAAGAAATTAAGCTCAACCACAGAATACTTGGGGGTTTTGAGTAATCCAAAGTCTGTGGGGATCTTTCCTTATGCCAGTGCATTTTAAATGGGTTCAGTAGAGACAGGAAAGCCAGAAAAAATGGAGAAGGAATCTCTAGGATGCTAATTCCAATTCTCCAGCGTGGCATTCACTACACCCAGATTTCTTTAAAGCTTCTTTTTTTTAAATTTATTTTACAATCTCCACAGACATGGGAAGGGAATAATGTAATTCCCACAAAAGTACTAATGCTATTCTCTGAGCTAGGCATTGAATCTCAGCTCTGAGTCAGCTCAAATTTCACCCGAGTCATGTGGCCCTGAGCATGGGCCATGGGCTGTGAAGGTCTGGCTAGGAAGTTTTCAATTTGGTTCTTTCCCTGCACTCCTTTTTCTTCCCAAGTGTGCCTCTGAAACTTCTCAGCAGTGTTTGTTTGCAGAGTGGTGGAGCCATTGGAGATGGGTCAGTGGGCAGAGCAAGGATACTTAAAATAAATGATAGATGAACACCATTACAAACCTATTACCACACAATGCACAGCTTAAATATCTTGAGGATATGCATGGGTTTGCTAGTGAAGAAAGGACTGTGTGAGCAGAAGACATTAGTGTGGGAGTGATCATGCTAAGGGCACATGCCAGGCTTGTGTGAGGGGGAGCAAGAGACACCTCAATACCATAACGCTATTGTGTCTTCTTTCAGGCCTGATTTCTAATTGCTAATCACATTCTGTGGCTGAGATTTTCTTATTGCTTAAGAGAGTGCTGCGGGGTCATGTAAAAATCTGCTCATCAGTTCAGAGCCCTGTGTGCCAGGGTATTTGTGTGGGGTGTCCTGGGGGGGTTCTGGCAGTGACTGGTGCAGAGGCAGCAGTGAGGTGTAGGGTCCTTCTTGACTGGTGCCTGTCTGAAATCTGTGAGACACCTTTCAGAAAAAACAAGCACCTTGTTGGGATGGAGCCATGGGCAGCTTAAGGGCCAGGCAGCACCATACCTGCAGGGCCACCTGGGAATGGCAGGTGAGAGGTTCCAGTTCAGCTGGATCCTTGCTCCACCACCCAACATGCTGTGTGACACCCCACAGCTCCCAGTGCCTCTGAGTAATCACACAATGTTTTGCTTCTTAGTAAATATCTTTTAAACTCATGAATTCAAAAAGCACTTTAGATGACATTTAAAATTTAGAACCAGATGACTGAGCTGTGAATAATGAATCTTGCCCAGCAGATGGATGACATGTTACTGTGCAATTCTCTCCCTCTCAGTCATTGTCAGCTGAAGCATTTTTCTCTTCCACCTGGTTTCCCTCATCTCTTCCCTCCCTCACCTCCAGAATACACAAGGCCTATTCAGAAATGCTTTATTTTGAAGAGCATGTGCAGAGAGAAACTTTCAAACCAATTAGACCTAATCAGAGATGCATTTCTCTCCTTTTCTTCAATCCTGACCCGAGGGTTGGTTATTTATTATGACAGTCTTCAAACTGGGGCTTTCTGTGCCCATCCGAACCCCACTTTAGCCAGCAGCTGTCTCTCAGGTGCACAGCAGAGCAGAACATCAGCCCCTGTCACCGCTTGGGACAGCAAACAGGCAGCCCCCCTTATCCCACACCTGTAAGGCCAAATTAGAGGTGCCACTCTCAGTGCCCAGCAGGAGCCAATGTTCTGGGCAGCACAGGCTTGCTGTGATTGCACTTGTGATGGCTACAGCACACCTGTCCCAGCTTTCCCTTTTGGAAGTGGCACTCCTTGACCATGGCAGCTCATGCCACACTGTCCCCAAGCTTCAGCTGTGCCTCCTGCCATCCATGACTCTGCCACACCCACAGCCTGTGGCTGACACTGCAAGGAGGGGCTTCTTCTAGGGATGGCTGGCCCCTGCTCAGCAGCCTACGTGCTTCACTTGTTTTAAGCATGTCCCTTGCTCAGGGCTTTAACCCCCTGCAGGCAGGGCAGGCACTGGCACAGTGTCCCCTCCAGCTTTGCATCACTGCAGGCAACATCCAGCTGTCCCCCAAGCAGCCCAGAGTCCCTTTGGCACCCAGAGAGAGGGAGCAGAGCAAGGAGGGGGAGTTAGGGGAGGCTGCTCAGGATGTAGCAAACAGGTGAGAACAGCATGGAGCTGAATTCTGGCATCTGGAATTGAGCTGGGTCACAGGGGCCTCAGCACCGGGGACAGATCCAGATCCATGCCCTGTATGCTGAGGGCTCCACACATGAGGGAAAGGTGGATAATGAACTGAGGAGGAGGCTCCATCAGATGGGAGCAGGGGATTAATTAGACTTCAGTTTTCTCACTGCCTTCACCTGGTGTCAGTGTGATACTTTTTTGGGACTAGCTAAAAACAGAGGCCAGACAAAATTAAGGAAATGAGAAGCAGTTATATTTATTGAAGGGCCTTCAGATACATTTCAGATACATTTCAGCCCCAGGGGCTATACCAAAAAATGGATGACAGGTCACAGGTTTTCATACTTTTATAAATTTAGTTCATTTGCACAATTGGGGGTTAACCTTCCAATTACAGCTTCAGCTAATGCAGTCATTTACCCCAAGTTTGTTCCCCCCAACTCACTTTTGTTTCCATTTCTCAGAGCTGAGACAGTGAGGTGTCCTTGATTCCCAGGCCTGGAGAGGAATTGTTGTGTCTGACCAAAGTGGGAAAGCAGCAGCTCATACTGGATATGGAGTTTGGAGTTACACACTAAAGAATTGCAGGATTACAAATACATGAAAAAAATAAGAGCTAAAATCCTAAGGCATCAGGTGCTAGGAAGGCTACATTTCTAGTCTGGGACTGCAATGACATTTATTGCTGCTGCCTGTGCAATGGGCAGAGCTTGTCTGTCCCAAAGCTTGCAGGTGCAGATGGGGTGGCTGTACTTCCCAGTCCCTCTAAAGGTGATGCAGCACAATGTGGGAATTGCACTGTATTCAAGCATTAATTGCTAAGGCCTCAGAAGGATAAATAAGGAAATGCTTTCCCTGGCTAAACAGGCTGCTCTGCTGGATTGGTCTTAACCAGCAATGTCAACACAGCACACAGGGCCATGTGCTATAGTCCTTAGCTCAGTGCTGCTCTGTGAAATCAGGTGTCTTTCATGGGGCTTTTTTATTCCATTTGTGCTGAAAATATCAGAGTAACAGTCTCTTAGTGTTAACGTAGTAATTTTCTTTTAATCTTGTCTAAAATACAGAAAAACAGGAGAAAAGACAGATGTTAACTAAAGATCATTTCCAAGATACTGGTTTAGCTCTTATGGCTACAGTTCTTTTGGACAAATTGACTCCTCTTGGCAGTTCTTTTGGGTTTTTGAGATTTTCTTTTTTAAAAAATTTCTTTCTGTTTTTTTTTTTTCCTTTTTCTTTCCCCTAAAAGATACTTCTTCCCTGGTTGTAAAGCCTTTCCTAAGTCCTTACCTCACAGGTCAAAGGAGGAAGCAGGGCCAGTGGGAGGATCAATGTCTGAATGTGCTCAGGCCTAACTCTCACACCTGGATAAGGTGTTTTGCAGAATTACTTGTTGTATTTTACAGTTGCCTTGTTTTTTTTCCTTTCACTTGGAAAGTGTTAATAGCAAAAACCTTTATTGTAACATCACATGTTCTGGAAACATGATTAATAAAGAGCTTTCAGGAATTGAATTATCAAGGAAGAAATTGCTTGTATTGATTTTCTCTCTCTCTCTCTCTCCCCCTCTATATATATATATATATGTATATGTGAAAAAACTTTTCTTGTGACATGACTTCTCCTCTCCCCACAATTCCTGGCAGCAAGAGGAAAGCAAATTTCTACCAGAAGGTATGGAGGCAGTTCAGATTCTGTGCTGTGGAGGTGATGGCAGAGGTGTGGGCTGTAAGGCCACCAAAGGGCTCACTGATAAAAGCCAGTGCATTTCAAATTATGGCCAGGAACTGTCTCTTTCTTGGGCTGTTACTGACACTGAAATTATTAAAACCAGTTTTGGAGCATATTCTGTTGCTGACAGCTGTGCAACAGCAGTATAGCCTCTAAACCATGTGAGTAATGGACACTGAGAGCTTTCCTGAAAACTTTTATAAGTAAAACTGTGATCATAAAGAAAGTTTTCTTTTATTAACTTGCCTTCCCTGGGAGTGACTGTGGGATCCCGTTATGCTGTGAATAGCGCAGTATGAACTGAGGGAAAGCTGCTCAGCAGCACAGGTCTGTAGCTTGTGAAAGCCAGGCTGGATCCACTCAGACTTTCCCTCCTCTCAGGGAATGTGAGGCTGGCCTTGGCCTCACAGAGAGAGCTGCTGCAAGCAGAGAATGTTTGCTGTGCAGTTTTGCAAAACTGATCCCGTGAATGATCTTCTATTTTACTTATTTTATAGGGGAGCAGTGTCAGAACTTGGGCTAAATATATAGGGCTGTTTTTTGGACATGCAGGAATTTTCACTGTTTGTCTGCATGCAGTCCTGCGTGATGATTTAAACTTCATGTGGCAAATGTAATGGAGGATGTAAATCTTCATCTTGCTTCTCAACCAAACCATGAAAATAAGATAAACTGATTCATCCTATAGCTCATGCTAAAATGAGTCATATGCATGTATGTGTGTATATACTTTACAGGGGTCATTATGGAAATTCCTGCTGGTAATAGGTTTGAGAAAATCCCTTCCAAGGGAAATAAGCCAAATAGCTTTGCTCTATCATCACTCCTACAGAGGCAGCCACTGGGTCCCAGCAGGGATGTCAGCATCCACCAATCTGTGTTTTGAGTGAGGCACCAGGAAGCACAGTTTTCTGGGCCAGTATTTCAGGAAAACATATGGCAGTGTCTGCTGCTTGTGAAAGGCAATGGTTTAGTCAAGCACTCAACCAGGACCTTCCCATTGCAGACTGAGAGGGACCCAGTCTCCCCCACACTGCATTCCAGTGCAAAGCTGTTTTGCATTTCCTACAGTAACCCTGGTAGAAACTTGTTTGCAGCTAACCCATACAGGATCTGCACTCCTGAGCATCAGCATGGAGGCTAACAACACCCAAGTCCACCAGCGAGCCACAGGAATAGATGAGTTTCTTGCATGAGGAAACAACTAAACACCACCTTCTATTGTAAGCTGTGTTTTAATTTTGGTGTTACAACACACATCATGTTAAATGGAGTTACTAGGGGGTGAGCATTACTGTTCCTGATAACCTGTTAGGATGAGGAATGGGCTAGCACTGGGGGGAAAGGGCACTTCCCACTGCTCTGCCTTTACTGTCCAAACTGGCACTGAAGCTGCCTGCCCCAACTTTGGACACTGCTGCCTCATTGCTGTTGCCCTGAACACACTGAGCTTGTTTATAATGGAGTGTTGAATTAGTAGTTGCAAATGGACCTCTAGACTTGTAGACTAAATTTACAAGTATATTAGTTATACTAGTTATATCAGTTATGTTAGTTACCCTGTGATACAGTCATGTTTCTCTACTTGACAAGATAAATAATTTAGTCTTCTGAGAATCTCTTGATTGTATTATTTTGCTAAAACTGGCATTAATGACATGGCTTCTAGGGACAGAGCATTCTGACTTCTTTGAGATCCTCAGCAGTTTGGGCATCAGCTGAGTCTAGGACAGCAGGAACTCTACCATTATGCACCTACCACAGTGCTATCTGGTCTAGTAATTTTTCTGTCATTTGGGACGCAGTAGTAAAGCAGATTTCCCCTTCAGTGTAGAATGACTTTGTTATGCAAGGTAATTATTTTCTTCCTTTCATTTCAAATGAGGTTTGTGTTTTTCCAGTCTATAACCAAAGTATTGGCACAGCGTCAGCTGTAGGTGGGATTATAAGCAAGAATTGCCAAAGCATATAAAGTATGGATATCCACACAGTCAGCTGTTGCATGGGGGTTCTTGTCATTAAAGTACTGTATTAGTAGCTTCCATTATGTTGCTCTCCTGTGGTGCAGCATTCTGGATCAGAAGAGACCTGCTATTTCACATGCACTCCAGCTGTTCCCTTCACCCACCACAGTCAAACCTTGTATTTTCTTATTTTTAATGAGTTACGTGTGTGGAAAGCCAAAAAAAAAAGAACCAAAAGCCAAGCAGAGGGAGATGGTTAGATTGTTTCCGGCATGAAGAAGCTGAGTGAGATTACCGAGGGTCCAAGGAAGTTTTTCCCAGCCATGTGAAATGCAGAGCTGTGAGGCTGACTCATTTCCTTGACCACTGTCTGGGCAGACCAACACCAGGGTGGTTGCCTTTGTCCCTGGTGCTTTTGTTTCTGAGCACACTGATGATTTCTGTTTTCTAGTCTCCTTTTGTTCTTGCTCTGCTGTGTTCTGGCCTCTTTATTATTCTGTTTTGATTTTGGTTTTACTGGCCATGAGGGATATTTCCCTTCTTATGTCTCATCTTTAACTACATGAGGTTCAGAGCTCTGACTGATGGACCCAGGATGCCTGGCAGTGGCTTTGATGCATGTCATAGTCCAGGAAACTGAAATCCCAACACAGATCACTGTACAACCTGACACAACTCTGATGTTTGTGAGGGAAAGCAGTGCCCAGTGAAGTCAAAGCAACAATGAGAACAGTGTCCCTTCCTCAGGAGCGCCCCAGGACAGCACAAAATGCCTGTGTGTGCCTCTCCTGCCTCTGCAGCTCCAGAGGCCCCTCCTGTGCCACTGGCACACCTGCAGCTCTTGTAGCTTGTCTCCTGCCAGCATCATGCCTCCTGCATTCCTGCATCCAGCACAGCTCCCCCAGAACAGGGGTAGGATGACCCACTGGTGGGGGTGATCTGTGATCTCCCAGAACAGGGGTAGATCAGCCCTGTAGGATGCCCCACTGGTGGGGGTGATCTATGGATGTCACACCAATGTTCAGAACTGTCCTGGTGGTATTTAATTCCTCTCAGCCCGTGCTGTAGCCAAGTGTACTGGTTTGAAAACAAACCAGTGAGAGATTCCAAGTCGGTACAATTTGATAGGAAAATTAAAATAAAGGCAGAAAACCCTGGTTTAAATTGACAGAGTCAGGATACAACCTGACACCGTGTTGGTCAGGGTGGTGGTAGCAGTCTGATTAAATGGTGGCTGCAGTCCTGCTGGGGTGACAGACTCCATGGGTTCTGTTGAAGCAGTGATCCTGTAGAAGGGTCAGGTCTTCCTCTGAAGGTCCAGAGGTGGTTCTGGAGCTCTTGTCCCCTGGAATCCAGTAGGTTAGGGCTGGCTGTGGTGTTCCAAACCTCAGCTTATATCCAGGTAGGAATACTTGGTTCCTGCCTCTGGGCAGAGTGTCTCACAATAGGAGGATGTAATTTATGAATCATGCAGTGACAACTGATGGCCCCTTAGCAGAAGATATCCCCTGGCTAGAGTTATCAGGGATGAGTCATGGAAGAGATAAAGAACACTGCCCCACCTGGATTTAACAGCTTAAGAAGGTGGTGATAGAATACAGACTTTTGGTTACATCTGTAACCTACACATCGAGGCAGGGACTTGCAGAGCAGGACTCCTGCTTTGTTTTGAAAGCTTGCTCCACCATCTCCAAAGGACTGACACAACCACGGCCACAGACCTGAGCACCGAGCTGGTCCTGGTGCTTTACAATGCCTTGTGACTTCGAGCAGTTGCATGGCAATTTGCAGAAAGCTTGCTGACAATAAAACAAACACTGGCTGGCCTCTGCAGAGGAATATCCCAACTCTTGGCATGCAACCAACACAGCACATAGGCTTCTGTTTTCTCTTTCTTTGAACCATCTTTCTGCTTCAAATAATCTTCAGGGGAAAAAAGGAATTTAAAACCTCAATATCAAATTCATATACCCAGTGGTCATAAAGAACTGCAGAAAAAACAAGATCTGTCTCATAGCAGAGCTGAGGGGAAGGAATAGGTGCTGTTGCTTGTCATACTCCTGTGATGGAGCAGGGCCTGGGCAAGTGGCCCTGATCTGGTACAGGTTAATCAGAGTGGCATTCCAAGGTCCCTACCCCCTAGCTATACCTAAAGAGCTTTTACAACATTAGTTGCTTCTGTACTGCTTCAATCCCTTCTGCAAGAAACTAATCCAGCCCCTGCAGTATCTTTTGGAAAGAGGGATGGGTTAAAGCTCTGGTGGTTTAATAGTGGACCACCAGTACTTAAAATCTGAGAACTCTGTATAGTCTGGAGACCTTTATAGCTCTTCTGAACTACCACTGGTCTAAAACATTGCCAGAATGCATTACTTGTCTCTGGAAGCAATTTGTTTTCATTCACTGCACAAAGTAAAACAGGCTCAGGGTTACAAACAGCTCGATCTGTGCTGGGGCTGTAATTCTGCTGCACTGGTAAAAGCCATTGTCACTTACAAGTGCCACTGTCACTGACATAACACAGTAGCTCAGGTAGCTTCTCCAGGGTGGTGGCACAGCACAGGTGCTTGTGTTGCTGATTTTAGTAGCTCTTTAAACACAGGCAGAGTTCTCTTACTGTGAGGATGATTAAATCCTGAAGTAGGATTGCCTAGAGAGGCTGTAGAGTCTCCAGCTTCAACTATTCAAAACCTGACTGGCCACAGTCCTGAGGAACCTGCTGTAATTGACCCTGCTTTGAGCAGGGCATAGCACCAGATGATCTCCAGAGGTGCCTTCCAGCCTCAGCCCTTCAGTGATTCCCTGAAGTCACTGTCGTGTTCATGAACATGACACGAACATGACCATATTCAGTGCAGGCACAGTAGTTTGAGCACTGTCTTTAGCACAACAACAGAACTCCACTCTGCTCCTATTCCTATCAGCAACCTAACTTTAAAATCTGTATTTCCTGGCTTATGAGATCACCCGTGGAGGTAGATTCTCATTTCCTGAAATGATAAGAGCCCAACAGACAAGCAAAGGGCAAGAGCTTGCTCAATCTGTTAGTTATATAAGCACATAAATATAACAGTTACTTTTCTTAACATCAGGTACTTACTCTGTAATTGGTATCACTTAATGTAAAGTGTTGTTCTCGATTTAAAGGCTGATGTAATTGCAGTTTTGCAGACTGTGGTAGCATACCAATGCAGTCACTTCTGTGCAAAGTAAAGCAGTTGGTGTGCTGTTCATATGTCAGTGTCAGACTCGGATGTCACAGAAGCAGGACCAGATTTTGGATGTAGACAGCTGGTTTAATACAACATTATCACTACTACTACTATTATTATTATTATCATTTTGTACATTAATTTCAGGTTTTATTTTAGACATAGCAATTGCTGCAGTATTAACCCAACTACCTAAATTTACTCAGGTTGACTGAGATGATGCCTTGGAGTGGCTCCCTAGAACAGAGGCTAGACAAGGTTAAGAGAATAAAGTGGGTATTTATTAAAGGCCTTCAATAGATACACCTGGGGCAGTCAGAAGCCTCAGAGGCTACACCCAAGATGGACAATGGTCTGAGTTTTTCAGACAGCTGTATTGGGGGGTTAACCCTCCAATTACAGCTTCAGGTAATGAAGTCATTTACCCCCAGTGTGCCTCCCCCCCAGCTCACTTTTGTTTATACTTTTGGGGCCTGAGACAGTGAGGTGTCCTAGAGGGACTGTTTTGCATTACCAAAATGTGAAGACAGTAGCTAACACTCTATTTGGAGTTTTAGACTTATACACTAAAGCAGTACAAGATTTGAAAAATACAAAAGCTAAAATCCTAAGGCATCAGGAATATGATCAAAATCAAGATCTCTCCTTCCTGCCACAGTGTCTGTAACAGAGACAATCTACCACAGCTCTGAACTTCTTCCTTACCCCCCGTGCCACTAAAATACAATGCAGTGTGCTGCAACATCTCTGGGTGATTCTGTGCATGCAGGAGTATATTGATGCCCCTGCAAAACACAAGATTGGGTCACTTCTGAAGCATTTGATAATAATTCTGATGAAGGGAGAAGCAGACTGGTTTTTAACAGCACAGGCATTTCCTTAACTCAAAATGGCTCTTTGGGAGTCTTCATTAGCTGTAAAACCAGGGAGCAGGCTGGTATGTGAGTTCATCAGTGTTCTACTTATTTATACTGGTGCAGATTTTGGCCTCTTTTGTACCACATATTGATAAACCCAGCATTTTGGATTCCCCCCCACTTCCCCCAAAAATTACTGATGTATTCTTGGGAGCTTTGTTTTTGGGGACAGATTTTAGAAAACTGTTGTCCTGTCCAAAAACACAAGGATTTCAAGATGCACAGTACACACCACTCAAGTCAATGCAGTCATTTCCATGCCTACAATTTAGCACACTGACAGAGCAGAAATAATGGAAATATTTCTGGATTTTGTTTTTGTGGTGAGAACAAAGAAAGCACCGAAAAATGATTTTTCTGCTAAACTGAAATATGCCCATCCCAGAAAGTAGCTGTGCTTTGCATGGGTTGAATTCATGTGAGGTTTTCTATTGCAATTACATAAGGAAAATATATCCTAGCCTGACTGAGCATAGGTGCATAGCTTTATCAGCAATTAGTTCCACTGGTAGGTTATCTGAACAGCTGTCAGAGATATTGATCAGGACAAAACCTGGTTTGGAATAGTGACATCTGAAACAATTGGTTTTAAAACAGTTAGAAATATAGCTATTGATTGACTCAAGGGGATTCTTCTGGTCTGTGCATGTACAGTTTTGCTTTAAGTCAGCAGGGTGCTATGGTGTGAACTTTGGAAATAATCTTTAAAGAAAGTTTTGGAGGAAAAAAATGATGCTGGGGTGATTGAACATCTTTCAGAAAAGTTATGGAGGAGTATAGGAAACCAGGGTTTTTTTCCAGATTATTTTTCAGCCGTCCAAATCTGCATTGCCTAGATTTAATGAGGAAGATGTAGAAAGGGCCAGAACCAGTCTGGAAAAGCCATACACACATCATGTTCCTGGGAATAGGAACTTTCTTGGGACTGGGAGATGGCTAAGTCACATTTGCAAACTGAGGCATGTAGAAATTGCAAGTGGTTTGTGATGCTGAGCAGCTGATTGAGAAATCAGGATTAGGATTTGTTCTAGATGTAGGCAAACAGTCCTATGCTGGTGGGTGGGATTGTTTCCTGGATGTGTTTTCTTCTGGCCTCTGATTATCAGCCTGCATGTGCAGGTTCAGTACAAGCCCCATGCCATCCCACGGCATTACACTGAACTTGTGCATCAGGAGAAATTTCTGGTAGTGAAATGGTGACCTTAGTATTTTTCAGGGCATAAAAGAGCAATTGTGTCTCCCTTTTCCCTTGCTTTGTCAGCCAGTCATTGCAAAAGCACATAAAGTACTCAAGTTCCAGAGAATCAATTAATGCACTCAGAGCCATGCATGGTCTGATGTGCAGGACATAGTTGCATCTCCATCTGCTGTGCTCAGCAGTGGTTTGAGAGATGGCAACATAAGTGAAATGCTGATGTTTGTTATGCTCCTGTGAATTGAAGGGAGGTAGTTTCTAAATTGATCCTTCCTGTCCAGATAGCTAAAGTGAGCTTGAAACATGGATTGAAATTTAACATTTCCTTTTAGAAATATCTGTCTAAGGACAGTACTGTTTCTCTCCTTTTCCTTCCCTGCTTTGGAATAATGCTCAGTCTTGCTGGCCCTGTCTGCCTACATCAGGGGGAGGTTGTGCACCATGGACCATCCTGGGGCTTGGGCTTCTGGGTTTCCTGCATGTGCTGCAAGGTGATGCAGCTGAGTCTGCTTTAGTTCAGGAAGGGTTAAAATCTCTTCCAGCCATCATGTCATATATTCTGTGTGTAAAGAAACACGGTGCTGTTCTTGAATTGCCAGTGCTCCATATTCTATCCTGGCTGTTTCTTATTTAAACACTGTTAATTGTTGCTCTTTATGATCATATCGAAGGCCTCTGAAAATGCCAGCCCAGGCTGATATGGCTGTGTCCTCAGTACCTGCACAGAGTGGAACAGCTTTACAGCTTTTCATGAACTTGTCCATTCCTTTTGCAGCGCTGTCTCTTGGGGAAGCGAGAAGTGAGATGTGACAAGGTAAAGTGGCTCCTCCCAACATCGCACAAACTGCCTGTGACAGAGCTGGGAAAACTGACCCAGAGCATCCTCATCCCAGGCCAGGGCTCCTAGCCCATCTTCCCGTGCTGAAGCTGGGAAAAGCCAGACCCCCGTCACCACCGGCTTTTGTTCACCTCCTGTGCTGTGTGAGGGGCACAGCAGCCCCTGCCAGGCTGCACAAGGGCTGTCAGCACCTTCCCACCGCCAAGGGGCTGCTCTGGGAGCTCTTGGGAGCTGCCCAGGGCTCGATCCTGTCCTCTGCTGGCCTGGCAGACTGGGCAGCACAGCCAAAATACCGCTACACCTCCAGCAACAGAAAAACACCATCACTTTATCATAAACAGCTCTTCGGCTGCAGCAGCTAGGGGTTTGAGCTTGGAAATCTGCCATGGAAATGCCTTTCATTACACTCGTGTCCCTGAGCATTCCCATAAAAACTGCCTTTGATCAGCAGGCGGCTCGGAGAGGCCGCGGGTTGTGCTGCTCGCCGGCCAGGCCCGGGCCAGCGCCGCCATCGCCGGGGCCGCGGCGCCATCTACGGGCGTGAGGGGAGCGCGGCTGGAGACAGCTCCGGGAGGCTGTGCTTACACAACAACCACGGCCTTACACACCAACCACGGCCTTACACACCGACCATGGCCTTACACACCATGTCCTTACACCTCCGGGAGGCTGTGCTTACACACCAACCATGTCCATGATCATGTCATTACACACCGTGTCCTTACACACTCTGTGAGGCTGTGCCGACACACTGTGTCCTTACACACCATGTCCTTACACCTCCGGGAGGCTGTGCTTACACACCAACCACGGCCTTACGCATCATATCCTTACCTACATACATACTATGTCCTTACACCTCCGGGAGGCTGTGCTTACACAACCACGGCCTTACACACCGACCACGGCCTTACACAACGACCATGGCCTTACACATCATATCCTTACACACCAACCATGGCCTTACACACGGACCATGGCCTTACACACCATGTCCTTACACCTCCGGGAGGCTGTGCTTACACACCAACCATGTCCATGATCATGTCATTACACACCGTGTCCTTACACACTCTGTGAGGCTGTGCCGACACACTGTGTCCTTACACACCATGTCCTTACACACCATGTCCATACACACCTTACACACCGTGTCCTTACACACCATGTCCATACAGACTCTGTAAGGCTGTCCTTACACACCATGGGGACGGCCACCCCGTCACCCTCCTGGGAAACCCATTCCACATCTGATCGCCCTTTCCAGAAAGAAATTCCTCCTGATGTCCAATCTGGACCTCCAGCACAGCTTAAGGTGATGTCCTCTCATCCTGTCCCTTGTTCCCTGAGAGCAGAGCTAGCCCTTACCTCCCCACAACCTCGTAGAGAGCCATAAGGNCTAAGGCGATGTCCTCTCGTCCCTTGTTCCCTGAGAGCAGAGCTAGCCCTTACCTCCCCACAACCTCGTAGAGAGCCATAAGGTCTCCCCTGAGCCCCCTTTTCTCCACCCAGGCTAAACACCCTCAGTTCCCTCAGCCGCTTTCACAGGACTTGTGCTTCAGCCCCTTCTCCAGCTCCATTCCCCTCTCCAGACTGGTTTCAGCACCTCCTGAATCGTGTCCTTCCTGAATTGAGAGGCCCAGAATTGGACACAGCACTCGAGGTGTGGCCTCATCACTGCTGAGCACAGGGGGACAATCGTGCCCTGGTCCTGCTGGCCACACCATTGCTGACACAGGCCAGGCGCCTTTGGCCTCCTTGACACCTGGGCTCATGTTCAGCCATTATTGATCAGCACCCCCAGGGTCTTTTCCTCTGGGCCACTTTCCAGCCAGTCTGTCCCCAGCCTGTAGTGCTGCAGGGGTAAGTACAGAACTTGGCACTTTGCCTTGTGGAACCTCATACAGCTGGCCTCAGGCCATGGATCCAGCCTGTCCAGATCCCTCTGCAGAGCCATCCTGCCCTCCAGCAGATCAACAAAAACTTTCAAGCTTCAAAACTTTCCCAACCCTCAAAACTTTCCCAACCTGTACCCTAAAAATCATCACATGGCTTTTAAACTTGAAATTATTAATGCAGATAACTGGAGTTTTTATGTGCCATGTGAGTCCTGGAGCCTTTTAGAGATGCCTCAAAAACTCTGAAACCCAGTGAGATGCTCTGTGGCACCTGGGAGGCTCCAAACCAGCTGGGTCTGTGCCAGCCAGCTGGGACCAGCTCTGGTTTGTGGTCAGTGACTGTTCACAGCGTACGGGGTGGGGGGACACTCTCAGCTCTGCTGAAATTCAGGGAACACTGAGCTCACTGCAATGCAGTGCAACAGGAGACAGGGATAAATACAGGTACTTTTAGCAATACAACCCAAGTTAATTATGGCAGTTGCATTTTGCAGCCACAAAGAGGAGAGGGAATGCAGGAGCAGAGGCAAAGCCCATTCTCTAAGCTGTTGGAAGCTCAGGAAGGTGCGGAGTTGCTAAGCCTTACACAGCAAATCTAGATCCCTAACTTGTTCTGGTGCAGAGAATTTCAGTACAAGTGGGTGGGTAGGGTTAAGTATACATGATGTGCTGCTTAGCCTAGTAAATCCACCAGAAGGAACTGCTGACTGACAAAACAAGCACAGGCAACGCAGCATACTCTGACATTGGCTGAGGGGTCGAAATAGCAGTTTTGTTTTCATTCCTTCCCCAGTTTAGAGGCTAAAAACGCACCACCCCTCAGCAATAAAAAAAAATAAAAGTGCACAAAAGCAGGGATACTGTTTCACAAAACATACTGTGGTCCTCCAGACTAGCAGTTTAATTCCCTGCAAATATGCAAGATTGTCTGCCGTTAGGAGGCAGAGCTAGCTGTGGTCATTTACTGTCTTTGTCAAAGCAAACTTGTTGATTGTACCCAACTGCTCTGAAGCAATTCATAAACAGGAAATACCAATACAGCAACCAGTAATACCAATACAGCAACCAATAGCATTTTGCCCAGAGCAACATCTGTGCTCCAAGCAGCTTAGTCTAACACTAAACAGTACAAATCTGTTGATAACACAATGTCAAATGGTAAATCTGGATCAGTGTTGCATATATCCAAGATTAAGCACTTCTGAGTCAAAGCCTTCAACTCCATTAGAAAGAAATAGGTCTTAATTCTAATCTTGGTGTAGTGGTGTTAGTGTGAAGTTACTTTGCTGATTTCACAGACCTTACATCATTCTTGTTAAATGGTGACTGAGATATTCAAGGTTTGTCAGCCTGAGCTGTCTACACTCCAACTAAATGAGAAGTGTTGAATAAAGGCTAGTAAACATATCAAGACAAAATAATGACACTATATATGAATTTTATTACTATGGTTATTTTGCTATAAATTAATAATGAGAATGAGGACATACAGTAAAAGCTGCAGTAAAGGCAGGGAGTGCACAAGAACATAAAGGCTCTGGAGGGGAAACTTGTTGCATGCTACCCTCCATGACTGGAACACAGTCATGCTGAGGAGGAAAAGCACAAACTGAGGAAATCTGAGGAACATGGGTGTGAATTTTCTCCTCTACTCCACTTGCGTAGCTGGTTCCATCACCCACTGAATCTTCACTGAAGAACAAACCAAAGTAAGCCAGTGTTGGATGACATGCAAGGTAGCTCCATCTGGACACTGCTTGGAATATGCTGCAGCACTGGGGAAGATGTGTCTTTGCTGGAAGTCAGTGCAGTTGTTCTGTACAGAAACAGAAATAGTGCCCACCCCCTCCTCCCTAGTTCATTAGCCTTTACCCACTCACTAGAAGAGACTGGCTCTCCCTCGAATTTATCCAAAAGAAGCCAACCTGTAACTGAGAATGTGGGAGGGGGCCCTGGTTTGCCTCTTTAATGTGGTCAGGCTTACCAGGAGGCTGAGCATTCCCACCCCGCTCTCAGGAAGCCTGGCTCTATCCAGCTGTCCATAGCTGAGAGCCCAAAAGTAACAAGTCCCAAATGAACATGTAGACTCCTGACCTCCATCAGCACTGACATTGAATTCTGAATAGACTGGCACTGCTGAACAACAGATTTATCCTTACTGTACATAAACAGTGGCACTGTGCTACCCATGAACCTCCCACAGCTTTAGGGGGCTTGAGTATTGGGCCCAAAGCAGGAATGTGTGCTTGAGTACTATGCAAATATAACTGGAATTAAAGTCATGAATAGCACCATTCAGAAACAAACTATCATTGCAATCTGCTTTGAAAATTATCTTGCCATACCTGCTGCCTCTTCCCATCACTGTGGTATCACTGCTCTGCAGAACCTGGCATGGCAGTCCCTCCAAGCCCCAGATCCCATCTCCTTCAGCTCACAGCAGCATCCACACCAAACTGCAGATGCATGAAGTGCAGAGCTGGGCAGACAAAGGCTATTGAGTCACGACTGTGTATCCAGCCAGACATTACTGTGGATCTGACCAAAGCTCTGCTCTGTTCCTGAGCAACAGGAGACAAGGGTATGTCTTCAGGAAGCAAGTCTGAGCTTCAGCACCCAGGGACTTCAAGTGGCAATCCCCATGCTGCTGCTTTGTGCACCAGGATGTTGCCACTTCTGTCTCTGCAGTGAGATCAGAAAGGTTACAAGCACCTGCAGGGAGATAACTGTGCTCTTGATTTCATGCTCTAGCACAGATTTGTACACTTGCTTTCTGGATTCTAAATGCCTGTGCTTCTGAGATAGAAAATAGTTTTTGATTTTTGTATAAAAGCAGCCTATTGTTTCCAAGCCAAAACCAGAATCTTTGGCTTCAATTTGTAGTGTGTTTTTCCATTGGGAAGTGTAAGGTTATTCTCTTAATGGAGAATTACTTCAATTTGAACTTTAAAAAAAAATTCTTTTGAATATCAACCCAGGAATGTTTTGCAATCAACAATCTTTATTTTATATACTTCACTTGAAGAAACCAGGGACCTAGACAGTTATCTCCTGAAAACACAAAAGACATGTTCCCCTGCTGTAACTAACAGTTCTGAAAAAAAAAGCCCAAACCAAAAAAAAATAAAAAAACACCCAGATGATTCACTTTGTGTTATCCTTTCCAAATCATTATGAAATTAAAAAAAAATCATATGATGCCCAATTGTTTAATTCTCCCCTACTCCTTACAAGTTAAGAATCACAGAGGAAGAAGAGATGGAGGCATTCTGCAGAACTTGCTATTGCAAGGCACAGACCAAACAGCAGCATAGACCTGTGATCAAATTCACCTGTTAAAGGGCTTTTTAAAAGGGTAGGCATGTTTGTTCACTTATATTCCATCCCTTTCTGACCTCAAGAGAGCTTCAGTAGTGTACTGCAATTTATTTTGGTTTGGACTAGCAATAGGAAACTTTCACTTTAGTCCTCTTTTGCACTTCCAGAATGTTCTTCCAGTACATCTGACTGGCAGAACATGTGCAGCTTGTGTTAAACTGTGAAAGGACATGCATGCACATTGGTGTACAGCTCAGAGGCAGCCTCCTGAAAGCAGTCTACCTGCCCTGGATTAGGCCACTCTGAGTAAAGCAGCCACAATTGCATATGTCTGTTTACTTCCAGTGATTCCACTTGGTTGAGTTAGTCCTAAGGCTCATGAAAGCCTAGTGCTTCCCCTGGCTGCTACCCAAACTGATCTTGTCCAGGACCTCTCTTGCTTAAATAGGTAGGACAGAGCCAAGAGTTTTAGGATAAAATGGAGAAGATTGGGACTTCAGCTTAATTTATATAGCTGCAAGTTCTCATCTATTTTCATCTTTCCTGACATGAAACCCTGTGAACCATAAGGAAATTAACCTTCTTCTAAATGGAAGGATAAGTAAGACTTAACATTAAAACAGTATGCGAATACAGGAAGCTAAAAGTGGAAGTATAAAAATAAGTCCTCTTACTATAAGAACTCAACTTAGGCACCCTGCCTCATTTACCTGAACAAGAAAGCCCATGCATTTCTTTCCCTGCCAAGCACAGCTCAGCATGGATTAGAACAGGCCATGTAACACACAAAACAGCTGCACTCCAGGGGACAGTCCACAGCACACTGTGTAGAGAAACCATGCTTACAAGCAAAACCAGACAGGTTCCTTGGAGTGTTTTTCTCAACAAGTCATAGAGGGAAGAGAAGACCTGCTGAATGTGAGGGGGAAATGTGCATGCAACAAACTCAGGCTCAGCTGTGCTCAAAATTAGTTGCAAATAAGGAACCTGGTTCAGGAAACTCTGGTGGCTAAGAGGCAGGCATCATGTCCTAGCCCTAGATATCAGCAAGGCAGCTGATATCAAAGTGCCTGTGTGCAAGGTCTACTTGTGTTGCTTGTCTCTCCCCTCCTGACTGGTCCTGCCTGCAGAGGGGCTGGCAGGCCCAACAGAGCAAGGGCTGTTCAAGTTCATTCTCCTCCTGCAGCCTCTGCAGAGCCATGGCAATAACAAACACAGACACGGGACAATGGCTGGTTCCTAACAATGCAGCTGTGCAGTGTCTGAGGCTGCTGTTCTGCAGACACCTGCACAGCTAAAGATCTGGTATTCCATCTGACCAGAAAAGAGTCATCCAGGATAAAGAGGGAGCCAGAACAACAAACACTGCTCTTCCTTGCCACCGGTCATTCACATTTCTGGGAGAATAAAAGAATTGAACAGTGCTGCCGCTTCTTAGTGGTTTGCTCATACGTTCTCAGAGACAACTTTACCTGGATGGTGTGAGAGGCAGGTACAGGACTCCACCTAAGAAAGCACACTACCATCTGCAGGCAAGTCTGAAAACAAAAAAACCTCAAGCATGGCAGACTGTCTAATGCCCAAGAAACCTCTGCTGAGCTCTATGTTTTTCCAGGGAATGTTTAAAAGCCAGTAGTATGTCTATACTAATGCAGGACTCCTGTTTTATTTGAACTACATCTTAGACCTCTCTCCCAGAAAAACCTTTCTTCCTATGGTGTTTACAGTAACAGTCTGTTCATAAAGCAGGTGACTGCTACCACGTGACACTGGTGCTCGTATTGATCCTTGTAATTCTGAACATCAGACCAGAATTCAAGAGCAGCACATGCCATCTCCAACCACTTAACTAAATGGTGCCTTTAAACTCTCATTAAGACAGTTAAGAATCAATTATTAAGATGTCACTACTGAAAAATAACTATTGCATTTTTCAAAGTTTAACAGTAAACAACATTGCCAATATATTATTGCACACAATAAAGGGGTTTGAAACTACAGAGATAAGGAAAGGGTAATCTAGAAGACCCAAAATAATGATCCCAGAGCCATTCCAGTTGCTGCTCCAGCCAGCATGCCCAGTGCAAGATCTCCATCGCTGTCACGGTAGCGCTCTTGAATGATGACATGGTTTGCAGGGGGCTGGCCATAAGGTCCTAGGAAATAAGAAGTTGTTGGGAGGAGGGCAAAAGAAATGTGTATCTTAATACCATACACTACAATTTCAAAACAGGCCATTCTTTCTTCCTTCAAATAAATACCAGTATTTTGTCAGCTGCACAGCTAGAATACATTTCTGCTTTGGATTCAGCCTCTACATTAATGAAATCCAAGAGCCTAGCAACACTTCTAGCCTTGTAACAGCTTAATATCTGCGAGGAAAGCTCATCACAAATGTAAAAGTGAACATTGCTCTGCAGAGAACCTATGAATGACTTGTATTCACTTTGTGGATTTAATGTAAGAAATGGGTCTAAAAATTGATTCAGCCTTGAAGTTAAGGCAAATAGTTTAGTTCTTCCCCCTTACCCCCTCCCCTGAAAACATCTTTGGCAGGTCTCAAGCCAGTAATTTGTCTGAAACTCTGCATCAGTTATTTACAATTACTGCCTACTGCAGTTCAGCCTTCACATCCTGGACTGATCTGTGGGGTGGTGACAGCTGCTACATTTCTGTTCAGATGAAAATTGGCCAGTAGTAAGAAATAACCTGAGACTCACGAAGCCACTGACTGACCCTAGTTCTCTAACAGACTTCTACAAGCTTCACCTGTCATGTTTTCTGATTTAACTCCCAGCTGCAAAGCAAACATAACAGTACTGGTTTCCCTTCCAGACATTTCAGGGAGATTAAATATTCTTGAAAATCCCACAATGGTGTTTTGTAACAGATTCTTAAGTAATCCCACTAAACTTTCCACAACTAGGAAAGACTTTCACTCACTCCCAACAATGCATGACTCTCCCCCCAAGAAGGATTATGTCACTGCAGAGGAGGAATGGAGCTGAAAGCACAGGGGTTAAGTGAGATGCTGTGGTGAACCTGAACCCTAAGGTTTAGTTGCAGTGACCCAAGTGAAGGAAAACATTGAGCCTTGGTTACTGTGCCCAACCAGGAACCAGTATCTTAACACACTGGACTTGCAAACTGGTCAGGGGAGTTACTGTTTGATGCTGCATTGTTATCATATAGCTTTGGCTTGATTTCCAAGGCCTGCTGGAAGTTTTTTAAAACAGTTCTTGGGTTTTTACAAAGCTACTGCTTTTCAGAGCCAACAGAACACATGTTCCTCTGTGTTTGAATGTACATCATCTGTATCGTAGGACTTCAGTAACTTAGATGAAGAAAGCTTTAAAAGCTTTAAAGGCTGATGCACCTCCCTTCTAACAAAAAGATGGAAAAGGCAATATAATAGGGAATAACCTGGAAAATGTCAAATGGAAAACAAAATCTCCCTCAAAACTGAAATAAAAAATCTCAATAGAGATTCTTGTTTGCAGAGTCAAATCATAAACAATTTGTTTTCTCATTTTTATTACCTGTACAACTCTAAAGCCCCAGTTCTGTAGGACTGGGGCTCTATGCAAAGCTAACCCTAAATTAAGGTGGCTATGATTAAAAGCACACCCTACAATTTTACTCTTTGCTTCCTGCTTTTGAGATTGAAAGCTATACAAACCTCAGCAGAGCAACAGAAGATTTCATGTGGCTGAAATGCTGCCTTACAGCAACTACAGCACATGGGCAAGGAACCAGCTACAACTTTGTTCTGGGAGTGGATTTACCTTTGAAACTTGCATTTAAATAATCAAACTAGGTATAAGAGCAGCAGATGAATGAAAAGCTCCATCAATACCCAATATGGGGTACTGAATCACAAAATCACATCTTCCTCTGGCTCTTGTACCCTTCCTTAAAAAACATGCTGTAGTTAAGAGTTCTGTATGCTTCAAAAAGAGCATTTATAAAGCAATGTAACTATGCTGAGATCACATTGGGAAGGTTAAATCCCTTAATACCAATTTCACTGTACTCCCTTTGTTGTGAAAAGGTGAGAGGACTTGGTTCCAGTTACAGGTCAGGTTTCTTTCTTGGTGTGCAGGAGTAGTGGCTGGTAAAGAATGGTGATTAATAGAGCTAAAGCCAGAAAGATTGACTCAAATAGCTTCTGTGGGAAGGTGAAGGATGTGGCTGCTTACCTTGGTATGGATACTGATAGGGAAGAGCATAAGTTTGTCCATTGGAGGCATAGAAGATCTGAGGGCCCACGGGAGGATACGCACCATGGTACTGATCATAGCCATAGCCATAAGCCTGGTGACATTGAAAAAGGTCTGTTACATAAATACACTTTGCTATGGATCCAATTAAGCACACTGTTCAATTTGCCTTCTTCCTAATGGAGTTAAAGTTTCACTAAAATATCCAGGCTGCCCTGCTATAGCCAATCTACTCCCTAGAATGGATTCAGAACAGCTGCTTGAAAAAATAAGCACACCAAGCAGCATTCCCTCTCTTCCTTTCCTGGATAGGCAACAGCAGAGGCAGGGCTTGGATCATCAGGCAGAGGCAGCAGCCCTGCCAGCTTCTCCTCTCTGCCCTCACGCCAACAACAGCTCTCTGGGGAGCTCAGAAGTGCCAGGAAGGCAGCAGCTGATCCCAAAAACTCCAACTCCAACTCTAAGAGGGTACACTGCAAGCAAATGTCAGATTAAAGACAAATGCTCTAGAGCTGTATGTTTTAGAAGTATTTTTTTCTCCAAAAGAGGAGGCTGCACAGAGGAAGCTTTCAGCACCACAACTTGTTCTTAACAAAAGTGAGAGGCTGGAGCAGATAGTGCAAAAAGCAATAGTGCTCCAAACTACCCCCTCACATATTACTGCACATCACTAAGTACATCCAGAAATCCCCAACTTATCCTGGTTTGGTCGCAAACCTGCTCCTTCACTGCAAAAGAACTGTGTATCCAGGAACTAGAGTTATTGTGTTGCTGTGACATCTTGGTACAACAAAATCCTTATGTGTTAAAAGTGGCAACTCCAGTCATTACACCCTATGTCTAAAATTCCTGATCTTACACCTTTCCAGTGCTTGCATAACATGAAAGTGTAGTTACACCTCCTTATGTTAGAAGCTGCACGACCAATATACTTGAAGATCAGCCAAATAAATTCTGCCCTGTCTCTCCCTGAAGCTTTATTTTTCAAGTTCACTGAGCAGCCACTCCTTTATACACCTCCCAACCAAACGTGCCTCATCCCTTTCAAAGGAAATCCATCTGAAATAAAAGCAGCAATAGGTTGATACTGCCTTACTCTCTGCTGTTGTAAAAGCTTTAAAGCTGGATATAAGAATACAATGCAGCACTTTGTGAGTGCTAGAAGGAG
Source organism: Rhabdornis inornatus (assembly GCA_013397075.1). NCBI lineage: Eukaryota > Metazoa > Chordata > Aves > Passeriformes > Rhabdornithidae > Rhabdornis > Rhabdornis inornatus. Next base: position 134,681 of record VWZS01000159.1, read on the forward strand.
GCTGCTCCTGCTGCCTCACTCATGTTAACACTTCCTGAGTGCAGCTCTTACCTCAGGTGATGGTGTGGCATAAGCTGTGTAGGGAGGAGGGGCCGAGGAAATGGCTGTCTCATCATACATCACATCAGATCCCACGTAGCCCTAAACACCATGGATAGAGAGCAGTCATCACCTGTTCCTACAGACTGACAGTTAGAGCAGTCTAAGGATTTAAACTTAATGACCCCAAAGAAAGAGTGACCTTCAGCCACACTGCATGTTAAAAAGCACTGAGTACCTCGTAAAGGCTGCAAAAAGAAAGTACCTGGAGAGTAGAGCTGGGAGAATACAAATTCCTGATCAACCACAAAAAGGAGCCACAGATTTTTTCCCTGTGTGCCACAGATATGCATATGTGTACATGCAAGCACACTGGCTCCTTTCACCATTCCAGAGCCTCAGATTTAGGAAATACCCTCCTGTTAATTTTCTGTCTTCACATACAGAAATCTTCACAGCTAGGCTGGCTGCTTCCTGGCACCCCAGAGTGGTATCACCAAGTTCTGCAGAAGCAGGTAAAGGAAACAAATGCAGTAGCCAAAAGTGGTACCTGAGGCAAAGGTAGTAACATTTGAGTCCATTTATAATAAGTTCTCAAAGACAATTAAGATTTATTACACTACCCTTGTATTCTTGCTCCTAATATCCAAAATCTACAGTGATGCTCTTACTCCTTTTCCAAGGCAAAAGCCACCTCCCACTCTTTAAGTCACAAGGGAACATTTTAATAAATCAACAGCAAATGTTGTATTGTCTATTGGACTGATGAAATCATGGCATTTGAGGACATATGTCCTCAAGTCAAACTCATGGTGAAGATTCTAAGAATTGCTTGAAATGCTGTTAAAATACTACATGAATTGGTATTTCCATCACCTGAGAAATCTGCTCATATCTTAGTAGTAAATGTGTTCTGTCCTGCCACAGGGATCTCTGTACAAGCAATGCACAAGCCTGCAAACACCTGTAAATGACACAGTTCTCAAAGCTAAGGTGATCACCCTGCTATTCCAGTCAAGTTAGGAGGCACTGCTGGATGCTTGGAATTTTTGAAAAGTGTGTAATGCACCTACAGACTCAAACCCACTTAGCCAGTTAGTCCAGGTCTTCATTGGACACCTTTAATAGCTTTGGAAAATGTTAATTTATGTATCTACTTGTGTAGAGATAATTTATGTATCTACTTTGAGTAGCAGGGGTCTGCTTGGCTGACCAAGGTCAGCACTGCCACGTTCTGAGCCATCTATCAAGGCTGGCAGCAGTGTCAGAGGCATGAAAACAGCAGTTCCCATTTCCTGAAACCAGGAGTCACCATCTCACACACACAGGTGAGATACAGCCCCTAAAACTAGAGCAGACAGACCGTGAGTGTTGTGTCCTCTGCATGAGAACAAATCCTTCACTTCTCATTTAAGGCCACAGGCAGTGCAGCAGGGCTGCAGTCAGAGGCAATTGTGGCTGGGGTAGTTTGCCAAGTGTTTGCTTTGGGTATCTACAAATCTAAGTTATATCATATGACAGATGCCCCAGTACAGTGGCAATGTTAATGTGACCCACCAGAAACTGAGATAAGCTTCTACAAAACACAGCATTTCCCCTGAAACAGAAACACCTCGGGTTGGTTCAACCTAGTAATCCAAGGAAAGCTAGTGCTGCAGAGTACTCTGGAAGGCAACCTAAAGGAAAAACAAATTAGCAATACCCACAAGTGGATGGATGTGGCTGCCCAAGAAGACTCTGTTCTCCAGAAGACTCACAAAGATTCCTGTTTCTCTCCACACTTAGCATGGCAACACAGAGGTAACACACTCCTCCTCAGCATGCCTGCACTCCCCTCCAAGCATCTCACTCTTCCCCATGTCTCTGCCAAGAAGCATCCCACAGTGGGATAGATCTACATTAACAAACAGCTGCTGTGTAGTAAGCTTCCTTTAGCACTGCACCCACCTGGTGCAACAAACACTAGGAGTGAAAAGTTCATTTTTGCTGGTTGCAGATTTACTTATTGCCCACAGCCCCAGTGCCCACAGACCAGCTTTCCAAACATTCACTTCTACCCAGAGAAATCATTCCTCAAAATCATTATTTTCCACACAGTATGTATTTGCCTGGACTTGGATTCAAGGATGTGTTTGTGATCCAGAGAATTATTCTTCTCCCCACCCACAAGCTTTACTATCATGCTCATGACCCTATTTAGCAGAGAAGGATGGAACATGATTTCAGAACTAAGCTGCTGGACCACACATAACACTGATGTGCTGCTTCTCTATCAGTATAAAGTATAGGTAGGACACTCACTGTATTTGTTCTGGCATCCTGGAGAGCAATTTTCCATGCCCTGCGAAAAAAAGCCCCATTGGTTAGTGGAACACTGATAAAAATTAATGCCACCTTTTTCTTTCAGGTCAATGAAACAAACAAGATTAGCAACTAGAGGTACTCCAGGAGCAGAGTTTAAGATATTCATGTGTCAAAGCCTAATGAGACACTCGAATGCACAGAAGTGTTACACCAAGACTGAGAAATAATTACTTTCTTTGCAGAGCTGAGAAAGAACGAGGAGGAACAAGAGGAGGAATGGATACAGTTTTGGGAGTCCTTGCTGCAAGCACAACAGATAGGAAATTTGCAGTCATGCTTAGGATGAGGTAATAGGAAGAGATGCACTCCAGCAGAAGAGTTCATCTCTGCTTATTAGAGCAGGGGCCTTGATGCTGTTTCCCAGGAGGTAGGCACACCTCACCCAGCTCCTCCCTGCCATGGGGCTGGGAGCATGCCACATGGGCCACACTTCTTGGCAAACAGTGACCACAGAAATTATCTAACTCTGCACGGCCCAGCTCAGCTGGGAGTTCACAATAATGGAATATTCCACCTATCGCTACTGGGATGTCCTTGGGCTAATGCCACATCATGTGCTCCTGAAGAATGGCAAAAATTTTTAAAAATCTGTTTAACAAGTCTTGCATTAATCATATTAATCAGATTCTTCTACTCCTCCTCACCCTTCAGTGTTTTCAGTGACTTAACTTGCAGTTAGTTTGCATGAGCTAAACAACTTCTAGGAGAGCTATTGGGTTTTTTGTCACTGAAAACCTGCTTTTATTTGCTTGAAATCTTTCTTAAAACATATCTCTGAAAGTTAGAAGGGAGGATAATAACGAAGAAGAGAGATAGAGGGATAAAAGAGAGAGAAGCAGCAGAACCATTATTCTCTGGCTGTCTTACAGGCAGTCATCTGCACTCTCTGCACAGAGGTTGACTGTCTTCCCATCACGGCAAACAATCTGCAGTAAACAGTCTCTCTGCTTCCCCTCTGGAGGCTGGAAATCTAAGTGAGAAAAAACAGAGATGAGATATGAAGTATAAACAGCATTACATGATCACATGTACACAAATGGAGTCAGTTTATGCAAGTTTGGACAAATTAAACTGGGGCCAGTTGTAGCTGCCTTCCATGGCATCAGAACAAGTCCCAGAAGGAAATAACCTGTTCTTACTCTTCAGAGTGTCCTGAAAGTAACAGGACAGCTCTGAACACCTGTCCTATGAAATACAAGTGTCTTACAGCAGAACCAATCCATACTCAGCAATAAGAACTCTCCAGCACTTGTGTCCTTCCCTTGTGTCAGCACCAAGTGGAGCACTAACAAATGCTAGAAGTGAACTTAGGAAAAACATCTGCTGAGGTTTCCCATTTCTATCCTTGCCTCTCCATCCAGCCAGCACTGTGGCTACACCAGGAATGCTCTGTATCAGACACAGTCTGCTGGGAACATCCCATCCTGCATGCATGGTACACTGTCCTCACCGAGTTTTAGCAGGAAGTATCAAACCCTGACCTAACCTATCACACTGTGATACCACACCCTGGGTATCTCCAAAGCAATTTAGGAGTTGGTAGGGTTGAGATTTTTTGGAAGGTGGGGTGATTCAAGAACAGTGAGGTTGCACACATTTCGGACATGTTTATATCTGCAGTAGTGCTGTATGTGGTATGCTGGGCAGGCACTGAAGCTGTAAAGAATCCCTGGATATACAAATCCTGAAGATTTCACTATTACCTCGACATTCATTTCCCACCCTGAGGTTGATGCAGTGGATTCGCATGTGGATTTTATCTTCTAGATCACGGCGATTCTGATCATCATAGAATATTAAGCGGCCATCAGACCACAGATCAAACCAGTTCTTCTTCCAACGCCGTAAAATAGTACCTTAAAAATCAAACAGTCACTCTTGAGGGCACATATCAAGAAATATTTCTTCCTAAAGTTAATAAAATATAAACCAAGAAATCCTTCACAGTTGCCCCAGACAACATTCCAAAGTGCCAAGCAAAATGCTGTATTACAACATCCCCACTTGGGAACATTAGAGAATTGGGTGCCATATTTTATCTAGGATTCAAAGAAAAACTGGTTTTATTGTCAATGCATGATCTGACGCTGGAGTTCTAACTTGCTGCAGGAACAAGCAGAGGGCATGATTAATTGAAAGACACTAAGCTGACAGGTAAAGTTTCCAAGTCCCCACTTATACAGCCCTAATTACAGAGCAGCATCCGAAGCTGAATGCCAGTCAGACATCTCAGATATGTTTATATCCTGTTTCCCACTGGAATACCCAAAGGTCACATGGGAATACCATCATGACACATCATTATGTGACGTGTCCTAAAAGTAAAAAAAAAAAAACAAAACAACAAAAACAAAACTAGAGGCCTGATTTAAGAAAACCTGAGAATTACTAAGCTGCTCTGTTTTCTGAAGAAATCCCAGTGAACAGGGAGAGAAGGAAGAGAAAGACCCATGACTTACTTTGCCGGAGCAGCCATCCGCTCTTCACAAATGCCATTGTTGCTTAACCTAGTGGGCAGAGAGGAAGTAGGAGGGGGAGAAAAGCAGTTTTCAGTATTTCACAATAATACATTAAAAAGAGGCATCTCAGCACCATCTATTAGAGATGCATGTACCCAGCTCACGTTGCAGTAGATCTCAGCTGAAGATACTCAGTAAGCACAGCTGGTGTTGTAAATGTAACAAATGTGCAAGTGCTGCAATCCAGTGACTGTCAGAGACCACCTCGATGTTTAACTGGCAAATAAAAGCTTATGGCTACTGCTTTTAGAAAATGGGGAAGAGACAGACTGGAAATGACTGCTTCCTGACTCACACCAGTTCCTTTCAAAGTTGTTCTCTCTGCATACGTGTACTTCCTGTATTCTGCAATCTCAAGTTACCAAGCACCCTCACTTCTGTCTGCCTCTTTTTTTCTTTCTGTACTTCCTCCTCTGTGTTTTTCATTCACTGCTTCAAAGTCCAGTCAAAACAAAAGCTGAAACATTTTCATCTTAAACAGGAAGGAGAAAGCTGTTTTTATGACTTGCATTTCATTCAAACCATCACTAGCTCACTCCAAGAAGAATTAAAGTAAAAGATAAGGCCATAAAATAAAATTCTTAGTTCTTCTCAGCTTTTAAATGAAGCTTGAAATAGCATGGCAAGGACTCTGTGTTAAATTCAAGTTATCACACATGACATTAAATACTTGGCCAATGCATTCTCGTTTATGAGCATGCTGAAAAAAAGAGATCAAGCATGGGATATATTGGAAAATGAGGTTTTATTTTATAGCCTAATGCTGTTCTGTTTATTGTTTTAAAAGATATTATAAAAACTCAACTATCCAGGTGCAATTGAACTAGAAAAGCAAGAACAGAAGCATTTTAAGGTTCCCCTGAGAAGATTGCTTTTTAGAAATTATTTGTGGGGCCTGTAAGCCAATATAAGAGACAGATACTGAAACCTAACAAATAACATTCTACTGGTAGCAGCATAAGGGGGGGCATGAAAGGTGGCATAGTAGATTTGATAGACTGAGGAACTCCTCCCAGAAAAACCTCAGCAGAATGTGTCTAAAGGTGAGGAGAAGGGAGAAAAAGAAAAGTTTTGTAATCTTCAAGTAAAATATGAAGTTAGTAAGCCTCCATCTGTTTCCTGATCTAATGGATATTACTTGTAGCTGTGTCCTCTTCAGAGTACTGGGCAAATACTGTAGCACACAAGATTATAACCATCAGGATTTCATATTTAAGGAATGCCTAATCCTGCACAGGTGACAACCACCTGCAGGTAAAGTTTGAACTCCAGGGTAAACCTCTTATTCTTGACTTTTGTACCAGCTTGCTGGAAAAAGAAAGATTCTGCTGAGAGCCCACTGAAAGGGAGTGTCAGACTCCTGTCCTGCTTTAATCATGGTCACCTGGTCCTGCTCTGGGGTCTGGGTGTGCTCTTCTCACCCATCAGCAGACAGGGAGCTCCAGAAACAGAGGCCAATTAATTCTTCCAAAGTAACAAAGCAGTACAAAGGATCTGAGCCTCATTCTGCCACCACCCCAGTACAGGCTTCTCTCCCCTTGATTCTCCTTTACAAGGAAACAGTCTACTTGCTCCTTATTTTCACAGGAATGGGTGTCTCTAACGGTGTTTCCATGTCTTCCAGTTTGCCCAGTAAGGTGAAATCACTATTTCTGGAGGCTGTTTCATAGTCTACAAGCTGAAGAAGAGTTTGCATGAACTTCAGTTCTGCTGCAAGTGTTAGACTAGGCCATGGAATGTTGTTGCTACCTTCAAACCTACTCTGTTACACAATAGCATTATCAGACTTAGACACAAAAAGGGGAAGAACCAAAGAAGAAAACCTTTCTCTTGATAAATTGAGTTTTGCATGTGATCACAGAACATCTCACAAAGTCTCACATTCAGAATGTCTCAGAGCTGTCTAAAGCTACAAGAGCTTCAGCAGCTGTACAGCACCTTGCATGTAACCTCAGAGGCAACAACAACAACCCTTTCCCAATTCAGAGTTTAAGTGCCCAAAACTTCAGCTCTGGAGAGAGAGCACACAAGAAATCACACAGAACAATCTGTCAGCACTTGAAGTAGGAGGTGCAAAACCAACTAGATATTCTTCCTTGTCCTTCTTAAGCACAAGCACTTCATTTGAAGTCCTATACTGTATTCACAGTCCACCCACATGATGTTTAAAAGCGTATTTGCAGACCTAGAAGATAGCCTAGCAAGATCAACTACATCTCAATAGTATGTTCGTGTTAAACTAGCCCAGTGCCACCAACATGAAAAATGGGACTTCATCAAAAATAAATTAATTTATAACGAATATGAGTAAAAGTGTTTTGGTGACTGAAATCGAAGAGTAGTAGCACTCTAAACTGAACTCGAGTTAAGAGTAGATGCAGCAAAGGCATGAGACTATTCCTTTCTGCTCCCTGGAACAGCAGTTTTCTGCACAGAATACAGTGTGGAATATCCAACAGTCTGTTCCAGTCCTTTTCTTGGAAAAACACACTTTAAAACAAATCAAGTGTTTCTCCCTGCAGCTTGTAATCACTAGAGCAATTCTGATTAGTGCAGTTGCGCTAGCAGTGGGCCCGATCCTGCAATCCGCGTAGATGGAGAGGGCTGAGACACCAGAGCCAGCGACGGAGCAGCAGCGCCCACGGACACTCACGGCTGCTTTACTCCCGGTACTTCGGCTACAGTACAGGAAGCTCAGTGTTCAAACGTAACCCTACCCGCCCCTCCCGCTCTGAACAGCGCAAGTTTTCTATTTCTGGAGCTCCCTGGCTGTGGCCCAGCCGCGCAGGCCCTTTCCCGGCAGCTGTCTGTGCTGTCCGAGCCAGCGCCCGGCGCTGCGGGGCTGCGCCTCCGTCCCAGCCCTGCCACCGGGACAGCCCCGGGCAGCCCCCGGGCCCCCTGCCCGGCCAGGCCACGGCGGGGCTCCGCTCCGTGCCCGCCAGCAGCGGCCTGGGCTGGGCTGGGCTGGGCTGGGCTGGGCTGGGCTGGCCCGAGAGCCGCGTCTCGCCCTCCCCGCCGCCGACAGCCGAGCCCTGGCACGGCCACAGCCGGGCCCCGCGCCCCGCTGACCTTGGCGGAGACGGGCCCCCTTCCCCCCGCTCCCGGAGCCGGGCCCCTTCTCCCTCTTCCCGCCGGCCCTACCCGGCCGTACCTGCTGTCCCCGCTCCGCCGGCCCCGCTCCGCCCGCGGGCAGCGCCAGCCCCGTCCTGACGTCACCCGGATCCGCCGGGAGTGTCCGCGGGGTGAGCGCGCCCAGCCCGGCACACGCTGGGATCCGCCGGGAGTGTCCGCGGGGGGAGCGCACCCAGCCCGGCACACGCTGGGATCCGCCGGGAGTGTCCGCGGGGGGAGCGCGCCCAGCCCGGCACACGCTGGGATCCGCCGGGAGTGTCCGGGAGTGTCCGCGGGGGGAGCGCGCCCAGCCCGGCACACGCTGGGATCCGCCGGGAGTGTCCGGGAGTGTCCGCGGGGGGAGCGCACCCAGCCCGGCACACGCTCGGATCCGCCGGGCACGGCCAGCGGCGGGACACTGACCCCGTTCCTGTTAATGCCTTCCCCCGGCGCCACACGCGCTTCCCCGGCGCTTTAAATATATCATCGCCGTCTGCCGGGGCCAGCGCCTGGCACGGTGTCGGCCTCACGGCACTAAGGCATCAGGCTTCTTCTTTTTCTTTCCTTGGACAGTTTCTGATCTCACGCCACGGAACCGCAGCAGAGAGTAGCAGGCGCTTCGTTCAGGCGGTCACACAGTCACTGGAGGCCAGGGAAGGCCGGCTGGTCTGTGACCTCTTACATAAGGCAGCCAGAAGCGCGCCTGAGCCGTGCTTGCCTGGCAGCTCAGCCCTGATGGGCAACGCTCCGTGCCACCAGTTCATTAGCTCCATCATCCAAACACTGTGGAAAGTGAGAACGACCTCTTATGGAGATGAAATATTTCTCCTGATTGATGGAATTTCCTATTAGAACTTTTCCCAGGCTCATTCTGGCAGCCTAGGAGGGAATACCACTATTATAACAACTGTAAGTTTTAAAAAAAATCCAAAAAACATTACTTTCTTTGCCTCAATCAATCTCTTTAAGACCAGATAAAACAGGGATAGTATTCATCATAGTTACAATTTTACTTCATCAGTCAACAAGCTCCTCAACTTCCTCCTACCCATCTATTATCTCTTCTTGAGCACAACAGCAGTTCTAACTAGAAATTGCATAGAAAGCCTGTGACCCTGTACTTCAAGGCTGTAGTGTAGCCTTTGCTTTCATGTATCTCTGAAGGAACAGAGAAGTGGTGTAGGCAGAACAGGAGGGATAAAAAGAGATCATCTATCTGTGAACAGAACAGGTTTCAGAAACTACCAATAAATGATATTTGTGTAGGTCAAATTCCATTTATGTAGAAGTCCTTTCTGTGAAGCTAAAACTGTCACCTTTCATTGCTGAAAAAGTTATTTTCAGAAATGGAGGTATTAGGTTGGTGGTGGAAGGCAAGACAACCTTTACACCGGGGCAGGGAGAAGTTTACTTCTGGAATGAAAAACAGTCTTCTTGAGGATTTGGGATTTCAGCAGATCCTACCCTGGATGAACATTCACTAGGGAACAGCTGCCTTTTTGGCATGGGTTCAAAGCATTGACTGTCTGGGTTCATACAAAACTTTAGTTTTCATATTAGGTTTAAAACAATTTTAAACTTCCTCAGGCAACTGTCAGGTGTTTCCTGGATGAATTATCTCCATGGGTGCAGAGCATCAAGACTTTATTTTGTGGCTGTCTGGGACCATGTCCTGTACACACCCTGGAAAGTTGGTCAGGGCTGTGACCCCAGCCACAGAAGTGCCACACAAATCCCTCTGAGGTGCAGGACAGAGGCACAGATCCAGGAAAGATCAGGTCTTTAGTCAGCCAGAAACTGAAACATATGCTGGAAGCACAGGCAAACATCTCTTAGGCTTATAATTCTGAGATCTTTTGAATTAAGCATGTTGGGCTCCTCATTTGCTGAGGAAACTTTGATCAGTGAGTTTCTAATTAGCTGTGCTGCAGAGCTGAAAGTCTGAATATTAATACCCTGTGCAAAAGAACTAGAATATTTAGGTGAATACTATTACAACTGAGGATTTCTTTTCAAGTCATTTGCCAGTGAAGTGTGAAAGCGAAGGCTTTTGTTCAAATGTTCAGCCTGTTCATAATTGCACTGTCAGTCTGGTAACTTCCAAAGCATGATATAAGAGTCATCCCTCACTAATAATTTTGAAAAAATGTTTGGAACGTTAAAGACTTACCTAACTCTGGTTTTTTTTACTCCCATTCTTGTCCTGAACCAAAGCAACCAAGGCTGAAGTTCAACTTCCCATCGTAGTTACAACACACCAGTTAAAATTCAATTGGCAAATTAAATTTCTAAGCACCTAAGAAATTGCTATTTGGAAAATGTATTTGGAAAAATTGAGCCATATGTGATTTCTAATTCTTTGTCATAATGCAGCTGACATAATACATCCTTTCAATACATGCTAAATTTTGATTGCCACCAACATAAGCATTTGAATTCTCACAGTCATTTGAGGGTCTTCAGCTGAAATTTAAATTTCAAATTTCATACTTTGATTCATAAAATATAATTAGACGCTAAACCAAGCAGAATATACATTTGCATTAAGAAAAATAATTTCAAACAGAATACATGCCAGCATTATTAAGTATTATAAGAAATGCTATTAATATTGCTACAGCTAATACATGCTCAGTCAGGCTAAAAAAATGTTTTTCAGAATCAGGATTGCTTACAAGGTAATGAAATGAAAAGTAGTAAAATCAAGAAAACTATTAATCAACCAAAGAGCCCTGCTTGCAAAGGAAGATCAGGAGAGCTGCTGCTGGAGAACACCTGAATAAGGAATTCAAAGAACTAGGACACCAAAGGGGTTATATGGTTATTATTTATTACTGTTTCAAAACTTAAATATGAAGATTATGGGAAACTTGAAAGCAGTTAGGCATTAGGTGAGAATAGCAGAGTAGAAGATAGGTCCAGAAATAAGGCAAGCTTGGGAAATGAAGCCAGGTTGCAATAGTTCATACATAGTCTATAAAGTTTCCCCAATGAAAGGGAGATGGAAAAGAACATATTTCTGTTTTTCCAGAAGGTTGTATTGTCTTAGCCACGTGTATAATAGTCCTGAGCAGAAAGGTAAATCATAGACTTGGAAAAAATCTTTCTGCAGACTTAACACACTTCCGTGTCTCCAGAGGAAAAGACTCTTGCCTTTCAGTTCCTGCCATTTCTATGGGTAATTCATCTGCACCCATGATTAAAATTCCTTGGCAGATTTTACCTGCAAAAATGACTCAGTGTGATCAGTTTCTGTTGTGCTGTCACACGAGAGGAGTGTCTCCAGCTGAAAGGGTTCCTGTGGTGTGGTATGGAGCTCCTGGACTGGATGCAGAGCACAGCTTTCCCCCCTGAGAACTACAGACAGCTCTCCTAGCATGTTGAGGACATGAGGAGCTGAAGTGAAGGGCACAGATTTTTTAAATTGCTTTGGGTTTTGTTCTGCTTAAATCTGCAAAACATAATGTATCCATGTAGCAAAGCAGAACACAGAATTGCCAAGCACAGCACGTGTATAATGCATGTGGAATGGGCAGTGTGCTTGCAGGCTGCACAAGTGCTCTGCTCCAGCTGAACCTGGCCAGTGCTCAGACCCCAGCAGCACAGACTGCAGCACGTGCTAATAATCTGAGCACTGTGATGCCTTAGGATTTTAGCTTTTATATTTTTCATACATTTGTAATCCTGCAATTCTTCAGTGTATAACTCTAAACTCCATATCCAGTGTTAGCTGCTGCTCTCCCATTTTGGTCAGACACAACAATTCCTCTCCAGGCCTGGGAATCGAGGACACCTCACTGTCTCAGCCCTGAGAAATGTAAATAAAAGTGGGGGAGCAAACTTGGGGTGAATGACTTCATTACCTGAAGCTGTAACTGGAAGATGAACCCCCAATAGGCAAATGGACCAAACTTATAAAAGTGTGAAAACCTGTAACCTGTCATCCATTTTTGGGTGTAGCCCCTGGGGGGCTTTGTCTGTCCAAAATGTACCTGAAGGCCCTTCAATAAATACAACCACTTTTTTATTTCCCTTAATTTTGTCTGGCCTCTGTTTTTAGGTAGTCCCAACAATGCATCAACTGGAGCATCTGTCTTACATGGAAAGCTTGAGGAATTTGGGTGTGTTCAGCCTCAAGAGACCCTTGAGAGGGGACCTCATTATTGTGTGTAAACATTTAAAGGGGGTGCCAAGAAGGTGGAACCAGGCTCTTCTCAGCGGTGCCAAGCAATAGGGCAAGAGGCAATGGACAGAAAATGATGCACAGGAAGTTCCACCTGAACATGAGGAAGAACTTTCTTCCTTTTCAGTGCTTGCTCACTGGAACAGATTGCCCAGACCTGGTGCAGAGTCTCCCTCCCCAGGGATGATCCAGACCCCTCTGGACACAATCCCATGCCACGTGCTCTGGGATGACTCTGCTTGAGCAGGGATCACGGAGGCACACAGTGACTGCAGTCACACAGGAAGGGCTGTGCCTCCTGTCTTCCCAGCTGCCATTAACCTTAAGAACTGGATTTTGCTAAAGGGGATGTGGTCAACAGATGTGTTGACAGAACTGTTTCAGAGCAATTCAAGAACTCAAACGCCTTAGGAAAAATGTATTTTCTTAGAAAAATCTGTCAGCTCAGGCTTGAGAAGGATTAGCTCTTGCATACTGACAGCAACAGTGAGAGACTTGCCCAGGTATGTGAGAAGGCTGTGGCAAAGGTAGAGGATGCCCCTCCTTGACCTCTAACTGAAACCATGCTTGCTCTCCTTTGCCTCCTCCTGGCCTGCAGTTTGTGGAGCACTCCAGACACCTCATTTCTGCAATGAAGTGTCCTCTTCAGACACTTGCTACAGAGGAAACAGCATAGAGAGGTACATTCAAATAAGAGGCACCTGCAGCTTCCTGGTGGCCAGTGTAGCTCTCTGGAAACAGATTGCAGAGTACACTGAGAACAACAGACACACAAAAAGACCAGCCAAAAGCTGAGGAACTTTCTGGATGAGACTCTGGGATTTCATTGTAAGCTTCCATTGTTCAGATCTGATTAAAAACAAACTGGCAGGAGAAAGACCACATGCTTATCAGACATCCCTGCAGGTCATGCCACTAGAAAGCCATTTCACTGTCACTGATGTGGCCTGTTTGGAGTTTTGGATCTCACTTTTATTTGTAGGCAGTTTTGAAAGGCGTGGAATTATCAGGGATGGGTTAGATCCTTTGCAACTTGCAGAAAAGTTCCTGTCTCTTTGCAGCCATTCTGAAGGGAATAGAAGAAAAACATAGTACAAAACATTTCTGTTTCCATTATTAACTCTGTTTGGGTGTGACCAGCCAGCCAGCATCAGTGGGAGCGTTTCCTCTCAATTATCTAAGCTTTGACTCTCACCTTTACATTGGCTGTACTGTTCCATGAACATTTAAAGACAGTGCTACATGCACAAAGATTTACAGTCATAGCCAAAAGAAAGATGTGTCAAGGAAAGAAGAGATCAAAAGACTAATTACACTTCATTGTCACTGAGGGACTAAAGCACAGGGACAGTAAGAATTAGGTACAGTCACCTAGAAAATCTGTGCCACTGTGGTGAAACAGATTTACGCCTCCCCTTGCCAAACCATCAAATATTTGTGTTTCTTCATCAAATTGCCACAGTCCAATGGCCACCAGCAGAGAAGCTCCCAATCTATATTTTGGTCTGGGACTATTTTTTAACCTTATCTTCAGTTACGTGCTGCTTGTGATTTGACTTTGGAAGAACTGTTGATGAGGGGGCATCTGTTTTGCCTAATTTAATTCTTGAAGCTTGCTGGAACTGGCAAGTTAAAAGTCAGTTCCCTCATCTTACTCTGGTTCTATTTGTCTCCAAATGCATATTGAATCTGCCCTCTTTAACCCAACCTGCCAAATATTGGAATCAGTAGAAATCACCATGGTTTCAGAGCCTTTTGCATTAAGTCCCATATTTTTTCCCCTTCTCTTCCAGTAGTCAGACATTAAAACACTGACACGAAGTAGAAGATGAAAATCCATTGCCTCTTGGGAATTAGTGTGCTGTGTGCTACACTGATATGTGTGGGACATGCTTGTGTTTGATTTCTGCTTTTCCTAGGGACAGACTCCAATACCTGCCTCTCCCAGAAGCCTGTGCATGCCTTTTGATTAAGCAGCAGGAGCTCTGGCTAGGAGCAGAGCTGCTTGACTGATGGTATTTCATTTTACAGCTGAGATCTGTTGAGGTATTCTGTTTTTTTCCAAGTGATTATAGGAAATTCAACAGTTATTTTTCAAAACCAGGGCCCTGTAAGAGAGCCAGTGCATTCCACATGCCCAAACCCAGGTACTCAGAATTCTTTGCTAAGAATAATTTCTGCCAAGCTGTGTATTCCCACTGTGGTCTTCTGACCACATTGCAGTGCAAGGGCTACTACCCAGTTGTTGTTGCTAAGACAAGCCAGGAGCAAACTATCTCCTGCCAGACAAGGAAAAGGCCAGCATGGAAGTGTGTCTCACAAGTGTCTCTCTTCATCTACCCCTTTGTATTTAGGCCTTCTGAATGATCATTCTCATTTATTCTTTTTCTTTTCCAACCTCCACTCTGTCACTTCTGGGACCGGATATTTTGCACATACACAGATACTGAAGCAAACAACTTCTAGACCTGTGGGATGCAAGAATTAGAACACAGAATTCAAGCAACCAGGACAATTTACTCGTCTGAGCACAACTACAGATTGCATATCAAGCTGCAATGTTCCATAATAAATCTGACTGCATGGTAGTTCCTTTCCAGCCTGCACCCAGGTTTGCCTTTTCTAGAAAAGCATAAAGGATGGAAGTAAATGCCTAGGCTGAACTAAGAGACATCCCTTCTCTGCCTCACCCCTAACATGACAGAAGTGTCTGTCAGTCTGAACTTTGCTAAAATGGTTTTAAATCAGAGAAGAAATGTTCTCTCTTATTCCATTACTGCATCAGGTCTGGAAGTGTTGGCAGCTAATTGTAAAATGCAAGCAAAATGAAAATTGTGAAGATTTCCATTTGAAGCACATGAAGGTATTTCCCCTATATTAATGTGTCAGACCAGCACTAGAATGTAATGAAAAATACTATAGAATGCCTGTTTCTGCAGTAGTCTGTAAATCTAGGAGGATAGTAGTCTCCATATCATATGTTCTTTGCATATACAAAAGCTTTGGAGACAATTACTTGACAATTCCTATGTACCCTGCAGAAAGCATTCACCAGAAAAAACAGTGATGGGAACAATTAAGCTCCAGGCATAGAGCCAATATGCAATTGATTTTAACAGTGTGTGGATCAATTGCTGAAAACCTCATCTGTATAGAAAAGGCTTCTGAGCACACGCTAAAAGCTCTTTACATGACTTGTCTCATGATCTAACAACGACCGGAAATTGGAAGTTTCTGCTGTTGTTTGTGTCACAGTAATGACAGGGCTTGGACATGTCTCTGTGTGTACACAGAGGCAGCCCCTCCTCCAGCAACTTATTTAACAGAGTTGTAGAAAAAGGGTTAATGCAACCCATCTCTGAGACCAGCTCACCAGATAAAGTGCTGTTTATTTACTTGGAGCAGGTTAATAAGTTGGCTCCAAAGCAGAAAGCTGTTTTCCAAAACCATTCAAGCAAGAAAAGCAGATAGAGAGATAGATAGATAGATAGATAGATAGATAGATAGATAGATAGATAGATAGATAGATAGATAGATTTCAGGGATTGTGGTTTCACTGTGGTTTTATTGTCAGCTGTGTCTGTATTTTAAGGTGCACTGCCTGGTTTCCAACCACCATAACATTCAAACAACATCTATGTCTTCAAAGAAATCATTTCAGCCAAAGATATAAGAATGAAGGGCATATTTCAAACATTCTTTGTTCAAGTGTCAGTCAACTCTAAAAAGTTACAAACTTTCAGAAAAATGTAAGATCTGTGGGAAATTAATTTTTCCTGCTGTGTTTTGTGTGGTCCCCTACACACCGGGGTTTGGTCTCAGCCAGGCCCTACTGTAATAGAAGTAAGAGAAAAAATTACTGGAGAACAAGCACTTACAAAGTTTAAGGCATATTAAGAGAGTTCATGTTGCCTCAGAATTAGTACAAATTAAGATCTAGAAGTCCTGATTCGGGATATCAGAGGTATTTACTTCAGGCACTTTGCTGGGACTGTTCAAATTGATAGGTGTCAGTGCTGAATCAAAGCATTAGGCTAGTGCAGGAAAAAAAACATATCCCCAGCCCTCACGTTCAGCAAGGATTGGCTCCTGTCAACTGGGACATGGCAACTCCTCAGAGACCTGAAACCAAAAAGAAAGTCCAGGTATCCATTTATTTTACAGCAGCATTTACAACAAACACATCAGTATATACTCTATACATCTGCCCCAACTTTTCTGGAGCTCTGACATATTTGTATCTAAACTAATGGGGCTCTGAAATTATAATATTCTACCTCTAAATAAAATTTCTGCATGGCACAACCTGAAAGTCCTTACATCAGTGTTGAGATTCTTGCGTTGCAGAGAAAGCACTTTAACTGGTGGTTTTGATGCAGTAGCATAGTGAGTAATTCCTGAAATAAACTGCTTCTGCTCCCTGGTCATTCTTTAGAGTTTCAAATTCAAAGTGGGCCAGCTTTCAGGAATGCATGCTCTAAAGGTGAAGGGAAACATGCTGCATACCTGTGTGAACATGGAGTGGACTCAGCATGTGTAAGTTCAGATACACTGAGTGTGCTTTCAGTTTTGAATTCAATGAATCCATGACAATCACTGATCTGGAAACATTTCATTTCTGACTCCCTTCATGGTGCCCTTTTTTTTGCCAGCCACTGAGCCCCTGTAATGTGGTAATTCCACTGCTGACAGAGCCTAAATGAAGCCAGCCAAGTTATAATGTGTAATAGGATTTCCTGGAAGCTTCCTCAGGCTGTCCCTATTTGTGTAGCTGAAAGTGCAGACTCGCCAATTTATTAGGTGCCTAAAGAAGCAGTTAGGAATGAATGTTATAAATAATCCAAGGAGGTGCATCATCCTGCTTCTTAACTTTCTGAGGCACTTTTCAAACATTTATAGGGTACCAATTCATCTCATCAAACTTCAGACACTTCATTTAGGCACTGGGACAGAATACTTGTTTTAGATTCCCTGTAGATGACAGAAGGGCCTTTCCAGAGAGTTTCTACCCATGCTTCCACCCATCTCAGCTTCAGTTCTTTAGGATTGTTCTTCTTTTCAGCTTCAATTTTTAGGGGTGCCATTGCATAAACAGAAACCCTAAAGTTATCCTTCTCCTAATGTAGGTATGTGAGGAGTTTACCACTGAATAGAAACATCCTGGATTTAGGATTTGCTACAGTGTCTTGGAATGTTTGGAAAATGTGGTTCAAGATGATTGCTGAGCATGGGGGTTCATGTAGTCACTCTGACTCAAAGACAGCTTTGGCTTCAGCCTGAACAGTGCCTCCAACCCTCACTACTGTGTTGTTTCTCCAAAGCCTGGGAAAAGATCTGCTTGCTCTTTCCTTGGGGGAAAGGGAAGGGCTTAGAACTATGTATAATACTCATTGATATTGTATTGCTTTGCAGTAGCACAGAGCTCTGCCCAATAACCTAAAAAATGCTTGTCCCAGTAAAAGCATAGGTGCATTAAAAATGCTGGAAGGCTTTAATACTTGTATTATCCTTTAAATGTATATAACCATCTTTGAGTCTCACATGCTTTCCTTTTGTTGAGTTGAATTCCCTAGCACTTGTGCACTGTAATAATCATTCCTGGAGACTTCCATCTGAGGGCTGGCTGCTGCCATTGTCCAGCTGAGTGCCAAGTGCTTTGCATCTTCCTTCTGTTTGTATCAGTCAAACCTCTCTGCATGGCATTAATGCTGTCACCTCTGTGGCATTAATGCTCTCACCCCCAGCCCTTGTGCTCTGAATTCAAGAGCTGATGATGACAGAAGAAGCTGCTTAGAGGAGGTACAGCAAAGCCCTTCCCTTATGAGCAAATATAAAGCATTCCCAACAATTTAATTAGAAACTTGTCAGTTTTCTTTTACAGTTCATTCGTCAACAAAACACATCATCTCTACAACTAATGCAACTGTAACAGAAATACAGCACAGACATCCCCATTAACTGCAAGTGAATTTTTTTCTGTTTACCTCCATGCACTTGCTCACATCAGAAACCTTCATTGACCTCCTGGGAGCTCTTTGGTCTCACACAAAATGGAGACAAAAATTATGTCAGGTTGTAATAGGACTCCCATTTGTACTTAGAACAAAAGAGAGCCAGATAGGGAAAAGCGAGTATCTGGTTCCTGGTGTCACTCTTTATACCACGAAGCTGAAGGAAACAACATCACTGCTGGAATCATCTCTGCCAGCCTCAGCTGACAGGACTGGCACGAAGCGAGGTACAGGCTGCAGGGATGGAGACAGTAGCCTAATTATTCTCATGTCTGTGACACACTGAGTGCACTCAGTTTACCAGGGGATAAACAGAGCTTTCAAGGGGATGGGGACAGCTGAGGAGAATTCTCTTTTGATTTACATCCTCCAGCACTCAGCACATGCAGTGCTATGAAAACAGCACAGAGATGGAAGATGCTTGCTGCAGCTGAGAAGACTTTACTGATTCCTTTAAAAAGCCAGTTTCCCAGGAGAAACAGATCGAGTGTAACAAAGCCCATCACAACTCGTTTGTGAAGAGAAAGGTTCTCACTGCTGGAGCTGTTACTCTGGTGAGACATGGCTGTTATGAGCCAGCAAGGCTTCAAAAGTGCCTGACTGCCTATATAAATAGAAAAGTTGTGGAAATACAACCCCCAGAGGATATGCAGCATACCAATATGTGCTTATCAGTAGCTTGTCCATATTTGCTTTGGACTTTCAAAGGTATTATTTAGGGGGATAATTGACTATTTAATCTCGTATTTTGGTTCACTTAAAAACCTGTACCCGCTTCAGGCTCTGGTTCATTAAAGCCCTGCAAGATGCCTGTAGCATGAGGCTGTTTGCATTCTGTCTTCACCCGGCAGCCCTTGATGCTGCATCCAGGCTGCCATGGCCTGGAGCTGGCTCTCAGGGCTGCAGATGTGGGCATAGGAGTGCAGCTGCTGGCTGCAGAACAGGGGCTGGATTGAAGCACTAACCAAGGGGCTGCAGCCGCTGTGTCTGTCATGAGGATCTCACTTTTGAAGGGTTTGTTTTGTTCTTAATCTTTGCTGCAGAAAGCTTCTGCACTGGCAAAGAACAAAACCTGTGACACTGAGGTCAGCCAGCTGAAATGGGAGGAAAGTGCAGGGGAAATTCCATGGAACTGATCAGACTTGTACCACAAGGTCACAAACCCAGAGCTTGTTTAGAAAGGGTGTATCTGGTATTTTCTGGATACTTGCAGAGATACAGGGAGCTCATGATACTCAGAGACATTAATTTGTCCTGGTTATTTAATTTTCTTTTTCAAACAAAATTGAAGTTTCTCAGAGAAATTTCTCAGAGACCCTACGTCACCTCCCAGGTATGGGTTATATGAGGGAAGAAGGATGTTAGAAAGAATACCAGACATAATCCAGTTTAGAAGAGCTTTATATAGTCATTAAGAAACATCAAGTAACAGAGATTCCACACCAAGCATTCTCCCTGTGCCCACATGCAAGACTCTGAAGGGCAAAGCAATACAGAACTGTGAATAGCTTATTGTATCCATTTTTATTGGATTGACTGCCTTCAATTTCTTAGTGAACTGTTTACAGAAGTTGAATGGTATTTGTAAGCCACATTCCATCAATATGTGGTGCTACACAATTGTCTTTATTTGATTGGTTTTCTGTCTATGAAAAGAAATTTAAGTCTTACTGTTGTACGATGAAGTTAATATTTGTAATATTTATTTTGTGACTAGATACCTTCTTAGACTGATAGTAGGAAAAGCAAGTGAAATAGGTTCATCTAAAGTTCAGCATCCAACCCTATTATTCTAGAAAGCTGACTTTGTAGAAAGAGAGCAGCTGTCAAATCCTGTAAACTACCTATGCTGAAAAGTAAAATTTTATTAGAGACAGACAGGGTTGAACATGTACCATTAGCCCACCAGCAAAGCAATTCTGATGCAGCAACCAAAGAGTCACCTAGTCCAGAATTCAATTTATGGAAGCCAGGTACTACTTTCATGCCAAAACCAGTTTACAGAGTCTGGATATCCCAGAAAAAAACATGAGCATCAGAAAGTCACAAAGAATTCAAGGCCAAGGCCCCCACAGAAAGCAGCACTAGTAACACACACTCAGTGTTAAACTTGATGAGAACACCCAGCACTCACACACAAGTGTGAAGGATTACACCTTCCTGCAGAAGTTTACTGAAACCAGCAGCATGTAAAAAGAGAAAAGAAAAGAAAAGAAAAGAAAAGAAAAGAAAAGAAAAGAAAAGAAAAGAAAAGAAAAGAAAAGAAAAGAAAAGAAAAGAAAAGAAAAGAAAAGAAAAGAAAAGAGAAGAGAAGAGAAGAGAAGAGAAGAGAAGAGAAGAGAAGAGAAAAGAAAAGAAAAGAAAAGAAAAGAAAAGAAAAGAAAAGAAAAGAAAAGAAAAGAAAAGTTTATATCAGCATTATATACTCCAGAGGTTTGAAAAGGCATGAAAACCCTAAGTTGATACAGAAGCTTTCTGGTTGCAATTGCAGACTTTATACATGAGTTATACACAGGAAGCCTCTGGAAAAGCAGGAATGTTCTGTTTTTATCTTGAAATGTGACATGTTTTACTTGGTACAATGAATTGTGCTCTAGGCGCTACTTAGCTCCATAGCTGTAGGAAGAGTTTCTGCTTAAGATGTTTAACATAGCTGTTAGAAAATTCAGAAATTGAAGTGCAAAATCCATGACATTATGAAGAATAGAAATAGTTCTGTGTGGTAGTTACATCAAGTATCATGTGGTAGATACATCAAGTATCAAAGAACGCAGTTGAAAACATTGTTTATATCAAGACAAGCAACACAGTATTTTTATGTAATTAATGTCTTTTGGATCAGTCTCAGTGAAGTCTCAGTCCCCCTTGGCTTATTCACTAAACAGCCACAATGCAAAACAGCACATGGTAAACAAAGACATCAACTGAGAACTGTATATTCCTGTAGTAGAGGCTATGAAACATGAGCTATTTCATTAAGGGTAGCCTAACTTCATCATAAAAATGTTTTCTGGACTGGAATAAATAATGAAAAATATCCCTACTGAATGGAGTTTCAGTATCTAGTACTTCCCTGGATATTGCTCAACAGTAAGAAAAAAGCAATACAGAATGCCATGTGGGGGGAATATGCTCACCTGATATTGAGTGCATTTACATTAGTTAACATAAAAATGGTAATTAAAAATGAGAGGAAGGCCACTAATTTGGTGGCTTGGGCTTTGCACTGGAAAGGGAAATATATTCAATATTGTCCAAGGCAGATATAGCTAAATTCAGTTTATCTGTGCTGGCTTACATCTCTGCCCCGGGCCAATGCCCAGCCATTAACTGATCCCTGCTGCTGGGAATGGTGTTACAAGAACTGAGGCTTGTCCGTGCATGCCCCCAGGCCTGGCAGCCCTGGGGACCAAAGAAAGTTTTAGGCTGACAGAGCTGGAACACAAGGAAGAGCTGTTTAGTCATTTTAGCGACTATCATGTTCTCCCAGTTCTAACAAAGTTCTGGCAAAAGTTTTGAAAGAAAACAGTTCTCTGTAGGGCCTTATTACTGTCATGTAAGTGCCAGCACTTAGGTGGATTGCCCGAACTTTCCAAGGGGAGTCTATTGATCAGCAAATGGAAATCACTGCACAGAGGAGGTGCAAGGTACATGGAATGTTCACTTCCTCTTTAAAATGTCACGGAAATGTCTGGCAGATAATTGTCACTTGCTTTTCTACAATAACTGCTCAAGACTTCATCTCTCCCATTATAAGCACTTGGACTAGAAACTCACAAGCTAAGTTTATTAATCTTAGTGGATGTTTCTGTGTTAAAGTGCTTCAGATGTGTATTTGAGTGAGATAGGTATCCATCAGAGCAGAAGTGTAGAATCATTACCATCTGAAAATATTTCACTGTTGTTAATTTTAATAATTTGGAAGAACTTTAAAAGCACTGTGAAAAGTGAAAAAAGCCAAAGGTGTTCAGTTATCAAATAGCACAGCTTTTGGAAAGGAGTTTGTCCCTCAAAAGAAGAAAAATACAAGTTCAGCAGCTCTGCAAATGTTTCCATGTAGCAAGAACAACACTTACTCACAATTAAATAGGCAAGAATTGCAGCTGATGTAAATTAGACTCTGTGTGTCCATATAAAATGAACTATTGACCTGTAAGCTGCTGTAGGTAACAAAAGGAACTTAGTGTGTAAAGAAGAAAGGGTAATATCAAAGAAATTGAGAGACTTATCCTAAAGTTTCAGTGGCCATCCACATGCCCACAGCTCTTGGTCTGCTGCCCTTCTTTGAATCTCATCTTCAATGGAACATCCAACCTTTGGTAAGGAGACCTTGAACTGCTGATTTCTGTGTGGCACATTGAATATCCCAGCTCCACTGTGTGCAGATACCTGGCTGCACTCAGATCCAACCCAGCACTGCCAGGTGGAGCAGCAGTGTCTGTCAGCAAACACTTCTCTGGCTCTGAGCATCTGGCTCAGAAGGGCTTTTTCAGCACCAGAATGACTCCCAGGAGACAGACAGATGGTACAATCTGTTCAGCCTTCTGACTTCCAGCCTTAATGCTCACTGCAATCTCACTGGGTACAAATTTTATATTAGGAATAACCTGTTCAGTTATTGTTATATATATTATTGTATTAACCAGCAATTGAGTCACATCTAGAATTGTCCTAAAAATTTCCAGGGCCAGTTGTCATTTCCCTGCCTCTTTCATGGTTCTCAGGTAGCTCATTTGGATGGAAATGAGTCACACCATTAGAGCATGCTTCAATCATTATCTTGTCAAAGTAGAAACACAGATAATGAAAAAATGTACTTGGGGAGAATTACCAGGCCATGGACTTAGATGGGACCCGAATTCACTTGAAGTAGTCTTAGAAAAGAAAATGTTGAACAGTGAGTGTTTCAATAAATAGAGTAGGAAAAAGAATAAATCATACTGTGCTGGGATTCTAACAACAGATGTGTCTCTTATCTGAGCTTTATCTTCAGTTGGTTGCAGGTTTAAAACTTTGCATAGTAGCTAAAAATACAGAAAAACATACTGTACATTCTTCGAGAGTCTCCAAGGCGATTAGTCTCCTGCTGGAGGAATGTCAGCCATTGTTCTCCTCCCAATCAGGGCAGTTTCAAGACGAAGCTAAAGTCACTTTTTATTTTCCCTCTCAAGTTTCCATGGTAACAGTATGTAACCATCATATTTGTAAATAGCAACTACCCATTTAACTTCACAGCCACTCTGAACGTTTTTCTGCTACAATTCTAACATCCTTGAAATGTCCAACTCTTGTCTTATAATCTTACTGTGAGTATACATAATTATTTGGAGATATTTCTGTTTAAGAAATCTTCAGTGATGCAGTAGCACTGTAGTACATCTGTATATAATACAGATGTGTGGGGGCCTGTACCTGCACAGACACATAATGAACATTCTCTGGCAATGGCACATCCCATTATAAATCTTTATTTTCCAGCCTCTTACAACATTGCCAAGTCAAGGCCACTCAGGTTGAATGCCATCCCGCCCAATTCACATTCCAGAGATTTCTTTTGTTCTTTCAACTAACTTTTTTCAGTTGTGGCTAAAAATGTGGCTATGGAAGAAAAGAACATTTTGCCTTCATGGACAGGATCCTTACAGCTTTTTTCAGCAAGTCTGGGAACAGGGCATGGATGATACCTTGCTGTCACAGACACAGCTTTTTGTTGTCCCACTAAGAATTATCCCAAATTTGGCCAACCTGTAATCTTCTGAAAACATTTATCTCTCATACACACAATCTAGATTTTCTAAAATTCATAGCTGGAATTTGCTGGAGTTTCTATCTGCACTAAGCACAGTCTTGTCCATAAGAACTCCCACGTGCTGCACTAGCCTGCTGCTCCAGCATGGGATGACACTCGATGCCTTCCTGCTCTGCTTGGGTCCAGGGTAGACTGGGGACAAGTAGTGGGGACAGAAACAGAGAGCAAGAGAACAGCAGAAGGACTCTCCTGTGAGACCTGCATATCTGATTAACATTAAACAGATATTTAAAGACTTTCAAACAGGTATTTAAAGGCTTTCCAGAGTAATGACACAGAGCATGTTTAACAAAGCCATTTCCCCAAATCTCTCAAATCTCATCCGTTGCAAACTTAAGTCTCTTTCTCATTTCTACCCCATCCACCTTATGTCTCCACAACACCTCTTCCTGTGGAATTGAACATCAAGAATATAGCTTTTGGCTTTGATCTCAGTAAGTGGTGTGTATTGGAATCTTGTCAGTTGTTTTCCATTAGGAGAAACGGAGAATGAAGTGGGGAATTACTTTGATGTAGCCCTTTTGTTTCCCAAAGAACACACAAAGGTCCATTTCCTTGGGCACAGGAGGAATTAAACAGTTGCTTGACTCAGCACCCAGTCCCTCCCAGTTTGCACTTGGCCAGAGAAGTTCATTCTGGCCGGGATCCTAAAGCTGTTCCACAGAGAAACCTGTCTTTCCTACATTTATACTCCCTAAAAGGTCACTGGTTATACCCATGAATTCTGGAACATAGCCCTCACTCACAACAGGACATAATTTTAGAGGAAAAATAGCAACAGAAAAGTCCTTGCAGGTTTGTTTAACCAAAGCTAAACGGTTTCGTTGTGCAAAAATGTACTATTAATGACAAATACCAGTTATTCGAAACATGCTTAAAACTAAGAAATACTAGAAAAATATTAATACTTTCTTTTTTTCCTTCCACATTCCAGGAAATAATCCTAATTTTTGCAGATAGACGCCTGAAGTGAAGCACATAATTTTGTGTGATTCTTGCAGGAGTCCTGTTACCTGTTCCAGGAGACTGGAACACAGACAAGAGAAGCTGGGATCTGTCTGCAGCAGATTCTGTAATGCTCCTAACTTCCTCCTGCTTTAAGTCATTTTTTGTTGAGGTGTCTGGAGAAACAAACAGAAAAGAGGCTTGGTTATTTTAATAATAAATAAGATCAAATATACCCATTCACTTTAGCAGTGAATAAATGGAAAAAGAAGCATAAATTAATAGTTTTGTTGTTTAATATATCAAAATTATAACATTATTTTTGTTTCTTCACAGCATTGAAGTAACCTTACTTCTCTTGTCTTTTGCAAAGTGTTGGCACCAAATAAACAGCAATAGGTCAGTGACAGGGAATACAAATTAGCTTCCTTTTCTGAGTGCAATGGTTCTTAGTCCTGATTCTGGCAAATACAAGGGGAAATTGAATGTAGTACTCCATAATGCTCTCTGGGAATTGTCAAATATTCTACTGACACCAGACTGAATGATGTTAAACATTTATCTGTTGCAGTTTACTTATCTTGAATTTGAGGGTGGAGCCAAGCAGTTCTATGTTGTATTTTTATTGTTAAATTCTAACAAAAGAATTTGCCAGTTTTGTTTGCAGAGGCTCAGGGTAGCTCAGAGCTCTGTAAAAACAGAGCAGGTGTTCACTCTGCCAGAACAACTGCCGATAGCCTGCAGGTATGGGAAGGGTCTCTGCTCTGCTTTTGAAACTAAAGGAGATTATTACAGTGCTGTCAACAATATTCACCAAAGATGTAGCTGATGATTTGCATCATTAAAATAAGTCACAACATTAACAAACATTTGTAAAGCCTCACTAAATGCCACAAGGCACTAGTCCTTACTGTAAACTCTCACAATAGAAACATGGGAAATATCTGTTTCCTTATTATTTCCTCAGCCTTTAAGCAGCTGTATAGTTTGTCTGCAAAGTTGTTCACACATTTATCAGTAGGACACAGTGGATTAAAATCTGTCTCCAACTAGGGCAAAAGAAATCTAACCAGGAAATCAAGGATTTTACCTCATAGATTCATAGATTTATCTGTGTAGTAACAGAGTAGAGTTGAGCTATTTATGACACAGTGATATTTACATAAATCCCAAAATCCATTTAATTTTCTGTCTTTAATTCTGTAACTCCTGGCTTTTGGATGCTAGGGATCATTATGAAGTTCTTGCCATGTTTTCTGTCACACATTTTCAATCCCCACTATGATGGAACTAGTATTTTGTCTGGTTAATTAACTCCATGTATGACTTGCTTTTATCATGTTGTGTTTTGGAATTAAGAGCCAAGGACTGCCTGTTAACAGCCCCTGTGTATCATTGTGTTAGCAGTGCACAAAGGAGGTATGCTGAGTGAAAACACTTCTGATGCCCATAAAACAGAATCAAAAGAAATGGTTCTGCTGAATAATAAATCATGTCTGATATGAGTTAGAATTGTGCCACAGCTGCTGTCCACATGGACTGCTATTTTCAGAGACTCTGTGTACCTGGTGAAGACACCTGTGAGGGACTTTACATTAGAGGAAAGCATGTGTTCCATACAGAAATTAAACTCCTATAAAAAGGGAATGTGTTTCTCACTCCTGAGAAAGGGCAAGTTTGAAGAATAATAACACTCTGAGGTATTTCATATGGTTGATGGGTCAGTGAGGGTCTCAAAAAATCAGAATGTGTTTGCACATTTCTTTTTCTGTATGCCGCCCTTTGAAATGTGTTTGCCACCCAAAGTGTTGGATCAAAACATACATTTTTGAAGACTTTTAATGAAGGACAGTGGTAAGGCCTAAAGAGATGGCATTGTGAGCTTGTGGAAAAAAATAAGAAGGAAAAGCATGAGAACTCCTGGATGGTAAAGAAAGGGGTAGGAATAGAAGCTAAAAATGAGAAATGCTTGTGAATACTTCCATAGCATTCACCAGTCTTATTGAGGACAATCAAAACTGCCTAAAATCTACTTTTCAGTTATCTTTTTTTCAGTTCTTAAGGATTTTTTTTTTAATACAGGGCCACTTGAGAGTGCTGAACAATATAAATAAGCAATGAAAATACACCCTGAATTAACATGACCCTCCACACATCTCCACTCCATGTTCTTAATTGCAAGTTTTGCTTCTTTTAGAGTTTGTATCATGGGTTTAAAATACACAAACAGTACAATGCAAAACCACCAAAAAACACCACACAAAATACTAAGAAGCCAGTAACTATCTATTTGTTTCATACAAGACTGTTACCTGGATAAAGTCATAGCATTGCAGCAGGGTTTAGTGGCACTGGGTGGGGGGATCCGAGGCAGGGATCTGCCTCTTCAGGCAGCTCCAAGGAGACTGGAGATGCACAGGTTTCCAGAGCAAGTTCCAAGTGAGACAGACTCTTAGCAGTGCAGAATAGTGGGAATGTTGGGTGCTTCAAATATTCTGGAATATCCCACAAAACACAGGGAATCATTTTGGAGCAAGCATCATGTCACTGTAGATGGCATAATTCCCTGCAGTGCCTTTGTTTCCACATCCTTATTGCTACAAACTGAGTCCCCCACAACAGACAGACTGCAGTGCCCACAACCACACCTTTGCAAGCAGTTTTTTTGGTGCCATTACAGCAGTGATGACCTCTCATCCTCCAAATAGGGGTCTCTCCAAACAAACCACACTCAGAAGGGTTGCATGGCAGTGCTGGACACTATTTCTGAGTCACCTTCATGCTCCTTCCTGCTGAGGTATTAATGGTACCATTCTTCTTCTCCTGTAGCTGCCATTTATTGCAGGATTCCTCTGCAAGTGACCAGCATGAGGGATAAATGTCAGCTCACATTTCTTGTTATAATAAAAGGGAGACATTTGAGGATAATTGGAAAAATGCAAGCTGCCCTACCTGTCATAAATGTCAGCAAGCTGAGAATCAATTTGCATTTCTCCTACAGAGAATATTACTACTTCTACATTTTACTACTGAAAATATGACACTGCACAAGGGAAGTATCAGAAGTCTTCAGTTTTATTAATTTTTAACAATAATATCCATTTTACTGTAATTTTTTCCAACCACATTTACATGTGTGCATTTGCCTTGTTGACAGGGATTGTGCACCATACAACTGATCTATAGTTAATAGATGAGACTAACAATTGCACAAACCAGACAGAGATTGCCTTCTGAATGTGCAGCCAGGGTGTAAGAATTCAGAGTGCTGCTTTTTAATCTCTTTGGTATCTGATTTTTGTTTGGGCTGGAATATTTTCTGTCATGATGTATGGAACTACACCAGGAGACAAACTGGAACTTAGAGTTGAACTTAAGATAGTTTGCAGAATTCTGTCTGGCATAAAGACCAGCACCCCTGTGGTTTTAATAGTAATGCACAGTGGGATAACTCGTGGGGGTGTTAATGGTATTGCACTCCCCTAAGTGAGGGAAACATCAGTGAAACCTGAGCTCGCCTGATTTCTGAGACCCCCTGTAACCTCAGGGGTGTCACATCCCTCTGGATGCCAGGCTCATCTGTGTGGGCTGTGTGCTGCTTGTACTCCAGGGCTCCACTGGTTGTACTGGGGACCTTCTGAAAGCAAAGGATGATCTGGTATCTTTCACTGTCTCCCCTTGGGACTGAAGATGTTGATTTATCCACATCTGTCTCCCCGGGCTGGCTGTTTGCTCCAGCAGCCCAGGACCTGCAGCAGGACATCACCAAGTCTCAGCAGGGACAGGGCACTGGGCCACTCAGCTCTTACCTGTCACCAGCTGTCTGTGTTTGATGCCAGTGGGACTCTCTCTGGTTTATGTATTCCTGTGCAGCCCAGGACCAACAATAATGTATCTGCTGTCCTGCCAGCAGCCCCCTCTTTGCTGGTGTCAGTCATGGTGCTTGTCAGAACACCCCAGAACCAGTGGTCCTGTTGGCATTGACTTCTCAAGACAAATCCTCTCTGGTCAGGCTGCCTCCAGACATTACAAAGTTCTGTTTCCTTAACAGCTGTTGGGCACTGTGACTGTTGGCTTGGCTTGGGCCTTTCCCACAGGTGTGTGCAGCTCCAGGTGTGTGGTTTTGAGGAGCAGCAATGTGAATCCTGCACAGCTCGGGTCTATTCTGCTGCCATGTTCAGTAATGCCCACAGGCTCTGGGCTAAATTCACCAGCCACACACTGCTGCCTGGCCCCATCCTCAGCAGGTACTTTAAAGGTCAATTCCAGATCTCTTGAGATGGGAGTTCTGAGTGTTTTGTCTGAGGATCAAATCACAACCTTGACAGAGCCAGGCAGGTGTAACAGTTGTAGGAGGATGGACACTTAGTTAAGGAGCCTCCATCAACTGGAGGATGGAGAATTAGTTAGAAAGCCCTCGGATAAATCCTGTTTTAATTTGCCATGCTCTTCTGTTTCAGTTTTGTACATAGCTTGGTGCTGTTCAAACATCTAGAAAAGTTGCCTGGGTTTGCCTGCTGAGCAAACAAAAACTTTTGGGAAAGCAGAGATTTTAAGGAGAAGTTCCCACAGTGGCAGGTGCACCTTACTGGGCTGCTGGCACTCTTGGTGGGGCTGTTTAATCCATCCATCCATCCATCCATCCATCCATGAGGAATGACGGATTTGTCTTTACAAACAAGCTGTGGATCTGCTGGTAGGTAAGACTAGCACTGAGAGATAAAAGAAACAATGGGAAGGATTCCACTGATTGGTGAATGGAAAAAAAATATATTTGCCTTTACAAACAAACTGTAGGTTTGCTGATAAACGAAATTGGATATTGAAAGATGAAAGAAGCAATGGGGAAAAACCATGAATTCCATAAGAATTAAAAATTAAAAGGGAGGGTTATACATTAGAGGGGAATCTTAGGTACCAGGCGTTCTGGGAAGTCTGTACCTCTCAAGTACCTCAGCCAAAAGGGAAAGAGAGAGGGGAATGCAGCCAGGAAATTGAGATAAAAATGGAGGCTGTGTCCTCCAAAAATTTGAGAGATCTCAGGGGAATGCCTCATGGCCTCTCCCTTTGTTCAAATAAAGTAAAAGGACTCCTCTGTTTCCTTTTCGGACATAAACCTCTGGTGTTTGTGGATTAATATTCCTGAGACATCCATCCATCCATCCATCCATCCATCCATCCATCCATCCATCCATCCATCCATCCATCCATCCATCCATCCATCCCTAAGTTTCAGTTCACACAGACCTTCACACTCCTGGCTCTGCTGCTCTTTCCTCAGCAGAGGGTCTCTGATCCTTGCAGCAGGGGCACTGCACCACCCCTGAAAGGAGCAGGTCAAAAAGTTCTTTACAGTTCCCAAACCGTAT
Source organism: Rhabdornis inornatus (assembly GCA_013397075.1). Classification (NCBI taxonomy): domain Eukaryota; kingdom Metazoa; phylum Chordata; class Aves; order Passeriformes; family Rhabdornithidae; genus Rhabdornis; species Rhabdornis inornatus. The sequence goes on from VWZS01000159.1 coordinate 165,031, forward strand.
TTTCCATAGCACTCGGAGAGGTTTTCATGGAAGCAGGTTTTTTCTTTCAAAAAATAGGTGTGAAAACTAGATGGGACTTCCACAATTGTGGCGGACAGCCTCAGTTTCTGCACCGTAAGCTGTTGTGCCACATGGCGATCGGTTTGTATTACGCATCTGAATTTAAAACTGAGAAAAGTGACAGCGAGCTGTGCTGGCAGGTGGTTGAATGGAATTATGCAGCGGGCCAGAGCCCATTAAACCTTCCGGGGACACTGAAACGTGCAATTAAAACACTCCGCTGATCTATTTGCTTTTTCAGCGCAATATTTTTCCTTATCAGAGAGAGCACATTAACTGCGGCGACTCCCCGCAGCACCACAACCGGCCCCAAGGCCCGCGGCCCTTCCCGACGCTGAGGGGGCCGGCCCGGGCTGACCCCGCCCGCCATGGCCGCCGGGCCGCGCGGTCACGTGCTCCTGGCCTTCCGCGCACGTGACCGCCTCCCCTCTCCCCACGGCCGGAAGTGACGTCAGGGCGGTCGGTGCGCAGTTGTGCGGTGCGGCCGGCGCGGAGCGGCCGCCCCCTCCCGTCCCGTCCCGTCTCTCCGTTCCGTGCCCGCGGGGCCGCGCACGCACC